>BMAU01009883.1:0-60000 GCA_019973935.1 Trichonephila clavipes | reverse complement strand
TCATTATTAATAATTTAATTATATTCATAAAAGTGTAAAAATAAATTAGCCACACTATTGCTTGCAGGGCCACCTTGTGGCAAGCGTTTCTTTTGTTTATATAATGAACATTAAAAAAATTAATGCAATTTTCTTTTAAGACTAAATCTATGAGAATTTTAAATTTTTTAAAATTAATAGTAAGACTATAATTACTGTGGTTTTCTAAAATTACTTTAATAATATCATTGATATCAATTGAATTGAAAAGATCTTCAAATTCATAACTATGAACTGAATAAATATATTTATTTTAAAAAAAATCAAGTACTTAATTACTATTTTCAATTATAGCTTTATTACATAGCTGATTAATAAAGTTTTGTATAATATTATGAAGTAATTTGCCTGCAGTAGTAATATATGTTTTAAAACCATTTGTCAAAGTTCTAAATTTGACAGGACTTTTATGGAATTTTGTTTTAAAAATATATATGGAACACAAAAACCCAATTTTTTATAAATTGCAATAATACGATTCCAAATTTCACTATGTGACAAAAACAATTTTTTAAAAGATTCATTGTTTAAAAAGTGTTCACTAAACATATTATAATAAAAATACTTACAAATTACAGCATAGTTTCCAGGTACTTTATCTATGTAAACTATAATATAATTCTTTTTTAATTCATAAAAAGTTGTGTTTTATATCTTTAAAAGCAACTTCAGAATGAGAATGGTAGCTAAATTTCATAAGGTCTTTTGAAATATTGTACTTTTTTTTCATCAAATGCCTCTATAGGTAGTAAATATTTTAATTGCAGATTTATGTAATAAAAAATTATCTATATCTTTTTTAATTTGTGTTTTAACAGTATTGCTGACATAAGAAACCGTTCATCTGAAACTATAGTGCCTTTACTCATGATATCCCTTTAAAATTTATTGTCATTTATTATATCTGAGGTTGCCAAATATAACTACATGTTTATATATATATATATATATATATATATATATATATATATATATATATATATATATATATATATATATATATATAGAAGAGCGATTTTTAGCGGTGTAGAACTTTAAATTGCAATAAAACAACGATGTATTATTCGATTGACATGATTTTTATTCGAAAGATAATCTTGTGGCATTACATTTAAATATGATTTCTGGCATAGGGCTGCCATGACTGGCTCGGATGTAGTCCAATCTGGACGTCCAATTTTTGATGACTTTTTACAACATTTGTCTCCGTATATCAACAATAACAAGGGCGAATGTTGTCTTCAAATTGTCAAGCGTTTGTGGCTTATCCGCATAGACCAATGACTTTACATAGCCCCACAGAAAATAGTCTAGCAGTGTTAAGTGACAAGATCTTGGAGGCCAATTCACAGGTCCAAAACGTGAAATTAGGCGGTCACCAAACGTGTCTTTCAATAAATCACCTAGCTGGCACGAGCTGTGTGACATGTTGCACCGTCTTGTTGGAACCACAGCTCCTGGACATCATGATTGTTCAATTCAGGAATGAAAAAGTTAGTAATCATGGCTCTATACCAATCACCATTGACTGTAACGTTGTGGACTTCATCGTTTTTGAAGAAGGATTCCACCAGCCCATAAAGCACACCAAACAGTTAGTTTTTCTGGATGTAACGGTGTTTCTATATTCACTTGAGGATTAGCTTCACTCCAAATGTGGCAGTTTTGTTTGTTGACGTAGCCATTCAACCAGAAGTGCGCGTTATTGCTAAAAAAAATTCGCTTATGAAAATCGACTATTATTTTCGAAATAAAATTGCACAATTTGAAAGCGTTGTTCAGGCGTGAGTCTATTCATGATGAATTGCCAAACCAAACTGAGAATAAATCACTTGACAGCTGTTAAATCGGTCCCCATATTGGAAAGTAATGCCAACTTAAACTTCTATACCTGGAAAAAATCTTTATATATATATATATATATTATATATATATATATATATATATATATATATATATATATATATATATATATATATAATGTTACCGGCAAATTATGAAATGCCATCATTCTATAGAATGCCTGACGGTTTTAGGCAAAGTAAGAAATAGAAGAATTATTACATACTTTGTCTAGGCATTGTATAGAATGCTTAGGCATTCTATAAAATTTCAAATGCTAACTAAGCAAAGTATGAAATAAGGTCCTAATAAAAACAATTTTATAAATGACGTATATTCCTAAGAAATAAAAATGTTAGACTAGAAAAATAATAAGAGTTTCATTAAGAAAAAAATATTCAAAATACGTAAACAAGATTTTTGCATTTCTTATTAAGGGGACTTGGCATATTTTGAACAATTATTTTTTATTTATGTATTTAAAAAATTTATTTTAACATTACATATAAGTTTTTTATTCAAGAAAATAATACGAGATGAATTTTTATGAAAATTATTCACACAATTTAGAAAAATTGAAAGTTTTTAAAAAAATTGGAACATTTTAAAATAATTCTCCTTTTGTATTTACTAATTATTTCACCTGAAATATTTGTAACTTTCCTAAGAATATCTTAAGCAAATTTAGGAATCGATTTTACAATAACTTAATGTTAGTGAAAAAAATAAAATGCAGATATGCATGCTAAAATTCATGCCAAAATCTCCAACATTAATTTTTTTTTTAAAAAAAGAAAAGTATTAAATGCTAACAGCACAGACTGGATGCCTAACTTTGTACATGCATTATACATAAAACACAGGGGAAAAATCAGAAGTGATTCATTAATATTTATGGAAGGAGGAAGAAGCATTTTGAATGCGAAAAAATACAAACTGAGATAAACCACTGCAAAATATGACTTTAAAGCATTAGCTACATATTTTCGCATTTTCAAATTATTTCAAATCATATATTTTATAAACGATCTTTTCTAGAGAGTATCAATTGCGTAAGAAAACTCATGGAAAATGTTAAAAAAATTTCTACAATTGCACAAATTTTAAGGTTTTTTTCTCCACATAATATTGAAATATTATATTATTATGGAAAACATATAATGAATAAGAACTGAAATAATAATAAAAAATTAAAAAGCCTTTTAATGAAAATTCCACATGCACACATTTCTAAAGAAATACAAATTAGATTTATGTATTATTTAAGAAATATCCTGCTTTATTCATAAAAGCTGCTTTTTTTTAGATATAATTTCACTTTTTACAAAAGCTTTTTTTTTTATCTCTAAAGGGAAGTTTGTTTATATTTTTCAATTGAAGTATTTCCAACTTCTCATTTTCAGTCATGCAAAAATGATGCATCAATCGAAAGATAATAATGCAAAGAATATAACTAAATAAAAATAAACAAACGATATTTTGATCATTCATAGGGTGCCAAGTAATCTTAAGGGAAACAAAACCTGGCTCATTCGATCCCTTTCTAACTGCTCTTCCATTTTTCATAATCCCATGCTCATAGGGCTATTCCTTACATAGATTTTAATTGTTTTAAATTTTTAAAATTTATTTAAATCCACAATATCTTGGCTCTTGCTTGAATCTCGGACTTGAGATTTGAATCAACTGTTCCACTCGTCGACACCCTACCAATCATATACTTAACTCCCACTGTGTAGGCATGGGGAGGGCTTAAGTACTGAAATATCATGTTCCAATGTTAATCCTAAGGGGTCTTTGAAAAAATTTCACCCCCCCCCTAAAGAATTGAGCTTGGAACTTGATTTTTGGAGGTACGCCATATTTTCGTGTATGCGTGAGCCTTACGTAGAATTGGCCCCCTCCGGAGCCCCCCTACAGGGCATCCCCATTAATAACTCAAATTCTATGCTACCTTGGTCGACCGCACCGGCAGGATTCGATTGTTCTCTCTATGGGCTTTTCAAATATGTAATTTTATCCCAATAGCCCCATTCCATTCCTCACCCCCCCATTTTAAATTTTTAAATAACTTAATTTTTTTTAAATTCCTCATAGCTCCGTGGATTTTTGACCTGTATGGTTCGGAAGTACAAGGACTCGACCTCCCAGGTGTCTTCCCCCTAGACAGCATTTTGCCAAAGCAAATCCTGACTAGCTCATTTCATCAATTCACTGAAACAGTTCAGGGTGTAATAAAATCAATTACTATGATCATGGAAATAACATTGAACAAATAACATTTTAAAATATTGGCAAAATGCTGCCCAGTGGGGGTAAGACACTTGGGAGGTCGAATCCTTGAACTTACGAACCATACATGTCAAATTTCCTCGGAGCTCTGGGGAATTTTAAAATGGTTTAAAAACGTGAACTGGGGAGTGGAAGAAGGAATGAGGCTATTAGGATAAAATTACATATTTGATGAGCTCATAGAGAGAACAATCAAATCCAGCCGGTGTGGTTGACCAAGGTAGCATAGGTTTCGAATTATTAATGTAGAAGCCTTGTAGGGGGAGAACTGGAGGAGGCCAATTCCACGCAAGGCTCACGCATACACGAAAATATGGCGTACCTCCAAAAATCATGTCCCAAGCTCAATTCCTTAAGGGGGTGAAATTTTTTCAGACTCTATAGGATTAACATGGGAACATGATATTTTTGTGTTGAAGCCCTCCCTATGCCTACACAACGGGAGTCGAGTATATGACTGGATAGGTATCGACGAATGGAACAATTGGTTTGAATTTCAAAATTCGAGACTAAAATATGAGCCAAGATATTGGGGATTTAAATAAATTTTAAAAGTTTAAAAAAAACAATTAAAAACTATATAAGGAATAGCCCTATGAGCATTATAAGTAATAACTGGAAGGCAGTTAGAGGGATCGAATGAACTAGGTTCGAATGGACAGAGAGGCTAGGTTGTTAAGATATTATTGCAAAAGCTGTAGAGGGATGATAATGCACCGGGGGATGCGTCAGCAGATCCTAGCCATAACAAAAGTTATTACGATCCCTGAATATCTGTCCCCTAGCACCAAAAAAAGTGGCATATTTTTTCACTTCATCATTCACTTAAACAGTTTGGGGATTTAACTAATTCACTTAATTACAACAGGGAAAAGACAAAAAGGGAATTCATTTTTAACATCTTGATAGAATTGATCCTCTCCTTTAGGTTTGATGAAAGCCGTAATTCCATCATTTCTCTACGACATATAGGTGGTGAGCTTCAGGGTGAAATCACGAGATATTTTCTCTCCTGTCAATCAAGAGTCGCACGTACACTCAAGTCGAACCTCTCACTCTCCTTCCTCACCAACGACTCAGTTCATTGTTGTATTTCATACTTTGCCGGATTCTGGTGGCATTCTATAGAAATACTGAGCAATGTATTAAGTAAGTAAAATCATTTCATACATTGCCGGTAATATATATATATATATATATATATATATTTATATATATATTTATATATATATATATATATATATATATATATATATATATATATATATATATATATATATATATATATATATATATATTCATATATATATATATATATATATATATATATATATATATATATATATATATATATATATATATATTTAAGCATCAAAAAGATCAAAGTGAGCAAAGTGAGTTCCAAAAATCATGAAATAAGAATTGCAATTTTATAAAATGTCGAAAAATAACGCACGAAGTTTGAGTAAAAAGTTTGAAACAGTATTGCAGCAATACACTATTTTTAAAATGAATTTGAGTATAATATTTATACTTAATAAGATTTGATAATTGTTTCACTCTTTTTAAAAATAATATGCGCATTAATTTCAAAAGAATGGTTAGGAATATTTTTTAAGGTTTCAAGAAGACTATTTTTGACACAACGCATATTAACAGCATTATTTATATCATTCTTATTTTTCTAATATTCATACATTTCTTAGAAATACACAATACATATATGAAACATTCACCACACCTTGTGTAATTACTTGACAACTGATTTCATTTATTAATACTTATTTCACATTACAGCATAAAGTACATATAAAAAAATCGTCACTGTACATTTATACGTAACAGACGAACAGAAAGAAAATCCGTCGGTGGCAAAAATGTTTATTCACATATTACCGGAATGTCCAACAGATGAAAGAAACATCGTAAAGCAATCGGAACAAATCAAACAGAATGTAAGATAGGTACCAATAAGGAAAGGGAACTGTGATACCATGATCTCGTCACATTACATTATCGGCAAATAAGGTATCATGTGATATCACCTGAGTCGCTTCTTTGAGTGAATTCACTGCAGAAAAAGAATGTAGATCTCTGTCAATGATATTTGTAGCTTTCTTCTTTTGTGAAGGGTAATGCATCAGTATTAGAGAAATAGATGCTTTCTGTTATCGCTCTTTTCATTAGAGACTGTTTCTTTCAGACACTGAGAAGGGGATTTAAGCTTTCAGTTGATATCCACCTGCATTGATATCTTCTGGTAATTCGACATTAATTAGATTGTGTAACAGATAGTGATATCATTGAAAGCAATTTGCAAAAAAAAATTTTCAAAAATATACTCACCTGCTTTTTTGTAAATTGCATTTATATTAATTAATGCTGCATCAATGTATTTCAATAGTAAAAATTTCAATTGTTGTAGGAATGAGGAGATGAAGAAAAGTATATGAGTGTGTGCTTATGACACAAATAAAAGTGAAAACTTCTGATTTATTCTGGGCATGTTAATTTAATTCTTCTGAAGTAAATTTTTGCTTGCAGTGTTAAATAGTTCTTTTTTTTTTTCGTACCCAATCATTGATGGATTTGTTTATTTCATCACTTTTCTCACAATGGAATATTTAAATAATTATGCGTTCACATATATATATGAGTATATGCGATTTTAAGGTATCAATTAGTCTTGTTGTTTAAAGCTGTTTGCTTTTGTAAATTTACTTATGTAGATTGTATTTATTTAATAATATTTGCTTACATGGTACTTTACGTTCTTTGACAATGCTAATGTTCAAGATAACTCACGCAAGTTGCTTGGCCCCTAATTTTATACGTGTCGCGCACACTGAATTGCAACCATGTGCTTCGTTTAATATAATATTGCCAATGCTGTTGTGGTAATACATAAATATCGTTTGTATAACGCCGTGTAACATGTAAGGCAAGGAACAATTGCACGAAAAATCCGTTTACTTTTTATAAAATTCTCCAAAGCCCCTTGAAAAGTCTTGTTCTCTTTCACAATTAATGTTTTTATTACATGCCTGTCAACACCAAAATAAGCTAAATTATTAGCAACTTTCTCATAATTAACTAATTAAAATTTCAGTTTCATTTCTTTTGT
This sequence comes from Trichonephila clavipes, assembly GCA_019973935.1. NCBI lineage: Eukaryota > Metazoa > Arthropoda > Arachnida > Araneae > Nephilidae > Trichonephila > Trichonephila clavipes. The sequence continues at coordinate 52,703 of BMAU01009883.1, read as the reverse complement.
TCCATTTTTGTGCTTAAATATTCTTTTTTACTAAATAAGAAAACGGATCCCATGTTTCCTTTCTTCTCACTTTTAATCTCTTACATAAGAATAATATTTCTTCAAATATTTTCACATACGCTTCTCTCGTTCACTCGCTGGAGTTGAGTGGCAGTGGGCTGCATGGCAATGATATACAAGAACATATTAAAAAAAATTGATTTCTACATATCTCGATCCTTTTGATTTTAAGGAAAGGACATAACCTTATGAAATATCATTATTGATACTAGGAGCAATTTGTCACATTTGGCATCCATTGTAACTTCATGTGCATCAACGAATTCTATTTCATTTTTTCGTCGTCACAGTTATTTTGATCAACAACTAGCTAATTATTTTTCATTCCATCTAAATTGTTAGATGCAATATATTTTTAAATGTCTTTTGAATTATGTCAGGTTCAATTTCCCATTAAATACTTTTATTAGCCACTCAATGGAGCATTTAGCCTCTTTTTGAAGTTGCTTTTTCTTCTAACGCCTATTTTCTTGCGCTCTAGTGCTTTAGTTCTTGTTTACCATTGTTCGAAAGACTGGTATAATACTTGAAATAAATGACTTCAAAATATAAGAGCATTATCTAAAATTACGAGCATTTCAGGCTTCTACGGAAAGAAGGAAAGAGAAAAGATTCATAAAATTAAAAAAATGGAGACTGAAAGCATAGGTTAGCGTAATACGAGGTAGGGTTCAAAAGTTCCCAGACTGCTTCTATAACTTAAAAATATTACCAATTAAATTGCTGAAATGCCCCCTCCTTCAAAATAAGACCCTTCAGTAACAACACACTTTTACCTTGGTTTGTAAACATCATCCAAACATTTCTAGAATCCCTTTTTAGTCATGTCCTTTAATTCAGCTTGCGATGCATTTTTAACTTCCTCTGCAGATTATAATCGACGAACCTAATAGTGATGTGCCAGTTCTGGAAATATTCTGATGTCACAGAAGGCTAAATCAGGGAAGTAAGGATAATGTGGCGAAATAGCTGTTTTCATTTTCACCTCGTAGTGGTTTGAAGTCTATTCTTCGAATCGCCGCAGAAACCTTTTCAATGTTTTCAATGGGGCGAGAAGTCTGCGGACATCCAGAGCGTTCAGGGTCTTCAAAACCTGCCCTGTCTTCCATGAAAGCTCGATGCCACTTGTGTTTGCGATAATGTAGCACTGCTGCACCTTCGACCATTTTGCCAGACTTCGTAGTATTCTACACAATTTGATATTCATTCTCTGCTTCACAAATGTCATTTCTTTCAATCGCTGTTTACTCAATGCATCAATTTACAAAATACGATCGAGCCACCGGCTACTTGAATTGGGAAAGAAACACTTTTAGACATGGAGAAGAACGCAGTGCCATTGTACTGCAAAACGTTTCACGTCGTACGCTCAGTCCGGTAACTTTTGAATCCTACCTCGTAAATATAGTCCAAAATATACGTTTTACAATATTTTCATTACTTAGAAAATTTCATTACTTACCGTAAAATACGGCGTATAACGCACACTTTTAACACAAAAAATAAGATCGTGGGTAACGGGTGCGTGTTACACACCGTGTATCAAAATGATTGCTTCAAAATAAAAAAAATAATAATAAAGGTTGTGCATGCACACACACACGCACACCACACACACACAAACTTAGATTTCTACAAAGATCGGAATACTGTTTATTTAATAGAAATGTCATACTTTATGAACTTTATTTTTCTAAAAATATTTTTTTCAAAATCCTGGGGTGATACCTCGAATAAATGGCTTTAAAACAAGATAACATTGCTAACGTACATTGCACGTTCCTTTGTAAAAATAGGGTGCGTGTTATACAGCGAATAAACCTTCAATTTAAGAAATGCAGCTTGAAAGTGTGGCGAGCGTTGTACACCGGTGAGCATTATATGCCGGATTTTACGTTAGTTAATCTGGCATAGAATGATTTACGTTAAGTTTATAAAATTACATTACGTTTAAAAGATTTTCCGTTAGTTAGATTTTACGTTGTTAGATTTTTTTTATCCAAATAATTATGTATCTTTCACAATATATTGAAAACAAAATATTCTTTTTCCCCCTCGTCCTCTTTAAATTCTTGAAATGTCTTGTTATAAAATCTAGTTAAAGTTTTCGAATTGTAGATATTTATATTCCTTTTACCATTCTAATTGATTTAAATATACGTTCTCTTAATGTAGTTGTTGAATATTCGGTTTCTAGCATGTTGTATTCATAAATTTGAATCAATTCACGAATGTACTGCAGGTGACAGATGAAGTTGATGTTTAAAATGAAAACTGGAGATTGAAGCGAAATGCAATTAATTAATTTGGAACTATAATTGTTTCTATAATTCATATTATTTTACGTGAAATTATTGCCTATTATAGTAAACCTAATGCATATTATGGAAAGGAGGTTTTTTTTTATTATATCTTGAAAATTTTAAATATTTTTCAATTCCTACTCTTAGCTTGCACTCCCTACATATTTATTTATTTATCTTGGTGGAGCTTTCAATTGTGTGTGTGTTAATAAAATACGTTTTAAAGCGCTCCATTGAGCTGATATTTTATATACATGATTATTTTGGATCATAATCCAATAATTTAATTAAAATTAATAAAAGTTAATTGATTAAAACTAATTATTCAAAGAATTACACATACAGCCACAATGGGATCATTTTTGGCGACTTAGTGACCCTTTTAGCGACTTGTGTTAAAACTTGAATGTGTTTTTTTTCACGTTTTAAAGCATTCATTTAAAATGAAATTTTATATACACGATTGTTTTGGATGACAATACGAAACTTTAATGACAATTAATAAGTACTAATTACCACTTAATGTTGCGATTCTATCCTATGTATATACATATTTATATTATTTGTAATTATTTAATAAAAAGTAGCTAAAATAAAAAAAATTCTTTGTTGATCTAAGTAGGAATTCACTTAAACATTTGTTTTTGTATTACTTGTTTTGTTATTATATCTTGAAAATTTTAATTATTATTTTTATTTATCTAACGGTCATTTTTGAGTAAATATTTATTAAAAGCTTGGACTAATGATCAAATCCAGACAAACGATGCCTTATTTATAATAACAATCATTGGTTAAATTTTGGAGTACGGACAATTATTTTATTCAATCTATTCAAAGCACAGCAAAGTATCCGTATTTGCCGAATTTTTTTTCGTGTCATGTTTAATTGTGATATAAAATAATAAATTAAAATTAATTTTAATTTATTTAATACGTGAGAAGGTCAACAAGTAAAGGGACTTTAGCAATTTCTATTTCCAAGGGTTGGTCACAGCGCTATTAATAAGTTTTACAAAGACGTCTACTTACAATCATCAATCAACTCTCAAGTTTTAAACACAAAATTTTATACACAACTTTCACTTTATGATTTTTAAAGCACCTGCATTCTTTCAAATTTAAAGGGTATGGATTTGTGATACATTAACGATATCCGATAAAGCTATTTTTATTTATTTCTGAAAGAAGTATAATTAGTATTCATGCACTCACATTTTTTAACATAAGATTGATGGACTGAAAATAACTTCTTCATCACCAAAGATTCACAGCGTAAGAAAAACCATTTCTGCTTCATATCAGCACTTCTTTTGTAATAGATGCGATCGTTTCTGGGACAAAGTATTCAAAAACTTTTTCGAAGCATATCATAATTTTTACATACTCAATGATACACACACAAAAAAAAAAAATAAATAAAACAAAAATAATTTTGCTGAGCATACCATTTTTGCTATTGTCTCCTTTTACGATTTATTTAATCTCTTCCCTTTTATTGCTCTATATAAGGTTTAGAAAAAGTGCAAGTATCCAACGATGAATGAGGGGTAGTGGCAGGGGTGTAGCTACCGCCGTTTCAGCCGTAACAATGATACGGGGCCCCCGAGCTACAAGGGCCCCAACGTGAGTAACTACAGTCTTACTAACAGGACTCCCATATCTGAAAACGGTCCCGAAGGTATTTTGATACAGGGTCCCCTTAGAGAGCTAGCAACGCCAGTGGGTAGGTGGCAACATTTCAATACAAAACGTCACTCGTCTTTCCTCGCAGTTGTTGAGGAATAGCAGACCATATAACATGATAATTCCATTGGTGATCAGCACAGATATTCCAAATTGTTTCGAGACTGCGGCAGCCTAGAGGTCAAAGTCACGGACTCGTGGTCGGCGTGTCCTGAGTTCGAGCCTAGTGCCGCTGAAGACTCGTCGTCGTGTGGGTTCTTTAGCTGATGCATGTTAGATTGAACGTAGCGTGAGGGGCTGATGCACATTAAATTTGTCGGGGCTAAGACGTCCTCCTGTTGGTGTGATGTGGAAGTTAGGAGAGGGGGGTGTGTCAGCTCAAGTGTCGTCCTCGTCTCTTGATCAGGGTTCCAAATTACGAGTTCCGTCGCAAAAAGCCCTCGAGTAGCACAGCAGTGCGACGTTTGTTCACTCACTCACTCTAAAAAGAATCTCAATAAAATATTTTACAATAACCAGGGATGTCTTAATGCATACTCAACTGGACCTTAGCCAGGACTTCGACTTCACGAGGAGGAGGGGGTGCTCGTCTTGTCCTTCGTAAGATCATGAATCGAATAATTTTAATCGTCATAAATGTTATTCAGTTACATTTCTCCAAAAAACTGGGAATTTTGAACTAGATGCCGGCAGACAATGGTGAAAAAATTTCATTAATATATCATATCCGTGTTTAGGTCTAGGCCTATCAACATACACCATAATTACTCCATTAGTGAATAAATTGATAATTTCAATGATACTTAGTGTCACTTACACTAGAATGTACGTATAAAATTGTTTTAATGACATTATGAGAAGAAAAAATATTTAAATACAATATTTTGGCAAAAAATTAACTAAGAGTAACCTTTTTCAAAACATTTTGCCGGTATATGGCTCAAGCCTCTGTACAGAGGATGAACTAGAATTTTTGAAATATATGACTCAGAAGTAGATTTATCTATATTTTACTACAACAGAGGGGATAAATCTTAACGATAATTATTTCAATTGGTGGTAACTCTGAAAATAATGTGAATTTTTCTAAAATTCTAGTTGAGCCTCTTTAGAGAGGTCTGAGCTATATACAGGCAAAATATTATTATAATAGAAGCATTTTCTATAAAAGGAGAATGTTTTGAAAATGGGTCATTCTATGTTCATTTTTTGTCAAAATATTGTACTTAAATATTTTTTTATTGTTATGATATTCTGAAAACAATTTTATATATCCTTTTATATGCTTTTGCAAAATCACGGTTCTGAACGTAGTCGGATATCTTATTTAGAGAAGAGGCATTAGATCCAGATGGTGTGTGCCAAGGTTTGTGAGAATTGGAGTCACGCACTTATTAGTTACAGGTTACCATTTGTAAAAGTATTTGGCAAAGTATGCTATATTCTTAAAAGAGTTGTATGTGATGCCTGTTTTTCCAAAGAGTCCATGTTTCAAAAAGTCTTAAGGCGTGAATGAGAATTACAAAATAAATGCATCGTAGGATTTTTAATTTTGCAGAATCTTTCAAAACAAGGTAAAAAACAGAAATTTCAATTATATAATAAATATAGCATGAACGGTTTAGTTTTTACAGAATTTAGTCGTAGCCAATTGGTCAGGTAATGGGCTCTTGGTGGACACGTCATGAGTTCGAATCCAGTAGCATTGAAGACCCGCAGGAAACGTTGCACGTTAAATAATTTTTCGAGATATCAAACGTCCTCCCGTTGGTGTAGTGTAGTAGTTTGGACAGTGGATATCAGCACAGATATGATCCATGACTAAGCCATTGTTCAAAAAGAAGAGGTCCGTGGCCAAAAGCGTTCGTGTAGCTGAAACGTGCGAAATTAATATTCCATCCCTCACTCACTAAATGTAGGGCGCTGTCCGTATTCTTACAGGTTAAGAAACACTTAATACTAAAGAAATGATTTATTAGTATTTTTAATATGAACTCCTAAAGATAAATACATATCTTTTTGGTTCTAAAACGTGTGTGTTTCTCTCTAATACAGAGTGGATTGGTATTTCGTTACACAATTTATTCAACGTAAAAATAATCAAACATTTAACGTGGATGCAGTTGATATATTAAATGTATAGCTTATCCAATCTGGTAAACTCATAAGATTCTCCCAGTTTGAAACTACCTCTCCGAAACTTACCAAACATCGACTCTATACAATTAGTTTCCTCAATGTCGGAAAATATGATAATAAGAGCAAAATATCGAGTGTGTAAAGTTTTTAAAATACACTACTTCATTTGGTTAAGGGTAATTTTGTATTGAAATATAAAAGTATATGTAGAAAACCAGTCATGAAGTCGAGTCAAATACCAAAAAATTTTAAACTAATTCCCTCTTGTCTATTGCCAGATGTATTTTTAAGGAAGATACATTTTTAAACTTATAACTTTGCTTGTTTTAGCTTGAATATTATTTTAAAATACCATACCCACACACAACGCACACACGAGCATTATGTTAACGATAAAAATTCTTAGGAAGAAAAAGAAATCAGCTTCACAAATAATAAATGAGTAGACAACTAAATCAGACACATAAAAATTATTAAGTGTACATAAAAATAAGTTTATGTTTCACATAGTTGAGCAAAACTTCTTGACGTGTCTGAAACACTTCCCTATTAAAAATTCAATTTGCGACAAATTTATACTTCAGTAAAAAATTAAAAATGAAAAGACAAAACATTTCAACATAAAAAAATATAATTTTGAGTGTTTCATAAATTAACTTACAATAGTTTTTTTTAAAGTATGATTTTTCCAAGTTTTTATAAGTAATGCTTGAGGGAATAATGTATATATATTATTAAAAATAAAATAATTATAAGGAATATAAAGTTTTTTTTGTAAAAAGGCTAATTGAATAATACAAAATTTTATGAACAATTACATTCTTGAATGCTGAAACTTCTCAAAAATATTTTTAGAGTTATAATAAAACATCTCAAGAGGCATCCGTAATGCAAATAAAATAAGAGAAAATAAGAACTCTCTACACAATAAATGATTGCTTCTAATGATTGAATATATTTAAGAATATTCACACAATATATTTTAAATTGAAGAAGTATTATAAAGTGATTTATGATTTATGAAATTTAAATTCAAACGTTTTTGATTGACAAATGTTACATTATATAGGAGCACGATTTGAAAGAAAAACTTGCTTTGAGAAATATGGTACATATCTAATCAAAACTAGAATATTACGAGCTTGCAATTTATGTTATGTTAATGTTTTTCCTACCTAAAAAGTAATTTTTAAAATCATTTTGGTATTTTCAATATTTTGTGGAAACAAGAATGAAAGAATTTTACAAGGTCAAGTTAATACATGATTCTTACGTATTTCGGAATTCCAATTTCTGGAAATTTGAAATAATATATTTCTTTTTAAGCTTTTAAAACTCTCGCGACATAGATTTTTTCCAATAATTTACACAAAACGCTTCAAGCCAATTTAAGACAACTATGATAAAATATTTTATAATATTTAGATAACTGTATAAAAATGCAATAATTAGGTATTTTGAAAGGAATTTTTAACTCTATATTGCAATTTAATTATAGATAATGTTTTGGTCAATCACCAGTATAAACAGTGATGAAAATTCGAATCGCATTCATATTTTTTAAAATTTTTCTTAAGTGCAGGTGAATTAATAAATATAAAAAATAAATTTAAACACAGAATAAAATTACTTTGCACTCTATTTTAATCTGAGAGAAGGCACCCGAGGCGCATAGTCACCCCTTCTCACAAAATCATTAATTTTGGGGAAACTGTTTATTTGTTACCAATGACCTTGACACATTCCTCTTTTTCACAGTCTTTATGGGTACGAAAATGCATTCGTCATTAGGGTTTCTTTCCCGGAAGATCCTAAGATTTCTGTACTTTTTCTATTCCCGGGAATCGATGGTTTGTTTGGATACCAAAATTATTTGGTTAGACAAACCCACATGGGATAGGGATAAGGCTTTTCTGCGTAGAATAGGAATCAATGTCCAACTATTTGCCCTCAGAAGAAGAAAGCATGGAGATTTTGAAATAAAAACCTCTCTGACGTTGGACGAAAAGTTAGAGAAAACAATTTGCTCTAAAACAGAAGTTTTATATTGTTCAACCAAACAAAGTTCTAATTTCAACAAAATCATAAAACTAGAGATGGAATTGTTCGACTTGACTGGAAATCCATCACCAAAAATTATAAAACTATGTGAGGCTTTAAAAACAATTCCTTCAAAGTCAGTTGAATTCGAGAGAGCATTTCCTGATGCCGGATTGCTCGTCACAGAGCTTAAAACTAGACTGGGAGGAAAAAGTATAAATTGATTGTGCTTTTTGAAATCCTATTTTAAAAATAAATAATCAATTTATTAAGTATTCTTTTGTATTTTTTAGCTCATTATATAAATAAGTATTAATTTTAGAGTTTATTGATACCCTTATTTTATATAATATATTATTGATTTCCTTTAAAAATAGATTTTAAATTTTTTAATGTGTTCATGGGAATCCCGGGAATGACAGTTACATTCCGGGGATTTCCCGGACATTCTCAGTAATGTAAGAACCTGGAAAATCAGAAACCCAATTTGCCACATACATTTCTTTTTTTTGGAAGTGTGGCAAACGTTTCCTTACAATCTTAAGGTAATTCTTGGGGTGACTGAGTTCCCTGTGAGACCATTATTTGTCCCAAAATATTTTCTATCACCATGCTACATTTCCCTCCTGTGAACGACTTATAGGTTTTGATTGCTGTGTTATACAACTCATTATAGTTTATAAATGCAAACGAATAAAAAAAGGAAACGGGCATCAATGCGATCTCCATTGGATCAATTTGAAGCTGTCAAGAACCTGATGAAATGAGGGAAATAAATTATGATAGAGAGAAATTAAATTTGAGAAAATAGATGGATATGACACGCTAAAATTGAAAAGAAGGTTTTTAAGTGCTACTTAAAAAACTCTAAGCAGAAAGATATAAAGCAACAAGACACACTGCGCTCTGTCAAAAAGATAAAAGCAAGAAAAAAGTGTTCAACATGCTATTTATCTCGATCATCAAAGGATAATAAGACTGCAATATAATTGGAATAAAATATAACAGTGTTGCCTGCTAGTATTATTCCTGTAATGTTAGAGAAAGTGTCTGTTATTTGTGTCCTTTATTAAAGTCATGCACATTTGAAACATTTTAGTTTAGTTTGATAGGATTTTTACTCAAATTATCCAGGAAAAATTGAAGTCATTAAAAGTAGGTAAATGTACTTTCTCGTAATTAAATTATTCACTAGAATTACATTTTTTTTGTTGTACAATAAAAATAATTATTAAAAAAAAAGGATTGAGGTGACTCCGTCACCCCGCATGACCACTAACGTCAGTATTGAGTGCGCCCTTTCTCCCAGGTTAAACAGGTAGCTGCAGTACCCTAGTGGTCAAGGTAATGGATTCGTGGTTGGCATGTCATTAATTCGAGTCTAATACCTCTGAAGACGCGCCATGTAGGGGTCCGATGCATGTTAATTCTGCCGAGAGCTCAAACGTCCTTCCGTTGTTGTGGTAGTTAGGAGAGGAGGTCTCAACATTGGTGTCGTTCGAATCAAGACAAAGGTTCAAAGCTGCGAGGTCCGTCCCTAAAAGCTCTTGAGTAGTTGAATAGTGCGACACTATTATTCCCTCACAAATTCCCCCAGATTCAGCATTCATCTCAAAACAGTCCTGGTTAATTTTGCTGAGTCATGATTTCAGTGCTTTTATCTGGAGAGAAAAACTGATCAGATACTAGAAATCTAACATCGTTCAAAGTCAAAGATTCATACGAATTGGAATCATGATTAGGGGTATAGTGGTTCTTGGATGGCACAGCTTCCTGCTTTACTGCATGAAGAAATTCTAATTTCTGTGAAATGAATAACTTGTGCATATGTGTTGCATCATTTGTTAGTGATATCGGTGTTGAGATTATCGCAATGGACTATAATGGCCAACCAAGCATTTTGTTGAATATGTTGAGAATTATTGAGATATTGAGGTTGGTGATATTTTGAAGATTAATATTTCAGTGAGATTTATGTTCAAATCCATATCCAGTTTTTAATCCGATAAAGGATCATATGGACTACGTCAACAAACAGGAGAGTTTATTAAGTCATCCTTTGAAGTTGTAAAATTTAACGAAACAAGAATTCTGCACTTACTATCGTAGTTTCCAATATCAGTATCAGAGAACTTAATTGAATGCATAGTGAAATGATGCTGCCTATAAATTACAAGAAGGATCGAATACATTCCTGATTAAAATTGTATTGAGTTTAAAACTATCTTTGATTGATTTTTATTTTCAAAATGTTATATATAAATGCATTAAAATTATTATTATTTATTCATAAATATTTTTTGATGAATACATTTCAAGAAACTGTTGCCAAGAGCACAAATCTTCCTGATTTTATGTTTATTTTCAAATTAGTCGCAGATGCGTTTGTAACGTGAGGTTTTTAAAGATCCCCACAACAAAACACAATTTTCCCTAACTATCTTGATATCTAATAACACATAAGTAGTTAATTTACAGCAATATCAAAATGCTTTTATTTAAGTATATAAGGAAAAATACTTTTTAATCCAAAATATTTTTTTTCAACCTGTTCATATTTTCTGTAAAAATAATTTTTGTGGAAAAAATTCTACAGACCAGCGTTTCCCAAACTTTGGGCGTGCCCTTCTAAGGGGGCGTTATAACCTTACAGGGGGATGAGCTAATCGAAAATTCGAACATAAAAGATAAAAAGCATTTAATAATTTACTCAAAGGAAGCAAAAGAAAATACATTCTGACATAATAAAGAATACTAAACACTTTAACACTGATAGAATATACTTATAAATGCGTCAGTACTGTACAAAGTATTTGATGATTAGTTTAACAATACTCAATTCAAAACAAGTTTAATAATTACCAGTGACTCCCATGGGCTCAAGTAATTTACAAAATCATGTACCAATTTTAACATTTATTTTGATATTTTGTACGGTTTATATATATATTGTAGCTTTACAATCCAAGTACGTTAGTCTTGCATTAGAAAAACGCAACGCATGTTTTTACTTCGTGTATTAAAAGTGATATAAGACTATTATAGTTATGAAGCAGTGTTTGCTTTTTCTGGTATACCACCTATGAACTTGGTTATTTTGAACAATCTTAATGTTTGGGAAAACTATTTGAGTACCAGCCTCGGCAAGCTGGATAGGATGATTACAGTTTCATTATTTCCACACCTTTCATGTAGAAAATCTATCACTCTTGTAACTTATACAAATGAAGTCTTTCAATAATATAAAACTATTTGTTTCACAGATTGAAGTAAATTTAATATAAGTGTTGGTCTTGCCTGTGTTATTTAAGAGGGAGGAGTTGAAAAAGTTAGTTTCCAACATCGATTAACAGAATGATGATCTGCTTTTCAAGCCGAACTACTAAGTGTTAATCTTGCTGTAAAAGTGATTCAGGACTCTCTCCGTCAGGGTGGAACTCTCAATTTTCTTATCTGCTCCAACTCACTCTCTTCACTTTATTCTTTGTTCAATGTAAATACTACAGAAAACTTGCTGTATAGGTTCAGTCTATTTTGAACTCCCTTGAAGACTGTGATATTCCCTTTTCTTATGTTCGGGGTCATAGTGGAAATCTCGGCAATGGCAGAGAGGACCAGTTGGCTAAAGAGGCAACTTGCCAAGATGTGAACCTTCCGATGTTTGTGCCATTGTCCAATTGGAAGCATTTAGCTTGGGAAAGAACTGTTTCCACCTGGAACACCAAATTCTTGGCCTTGCCTAAAGCTTTATGGAATAAAAATATTTTTCCAACCATTTATCAAAGGCTAAAATGAAAGAAATTTGTAACTGATTTAAGTTATACTAGATTATAACAGGACATGGAAATTTTAAGAGCTATTTGTCTAGGTTTAATTAAATTGGTAGTGTTGGCGCCAGTTGATGAGAATTCTTTGTATAGATTGCTCCGAGCCAACTGCTATAACCTTTTTGTAAACAGGTTGAAAGGTGTAGCGGTCCCATAGGGTTGGGATCCGTTTCGCTTATTAAAAATTGTTAAATTTACAGCCCACTTAGCTATTTTAGTCAACATTTGGTCCGCTCGAGGAGTTGTAGAACCTTTGAATTTAGTATCGTTAGAATATTAATAGCAGTATGTCTAAAGAAAAAAACATTACCAGTGTTGAATAGGAAATGTAGAGCTATAAAAGCTCAGCTAACAAGAATAAAGGTCTTTAAGAACAATCCTGACGAAAAGGACAAAATACATTTATAATCCAAATTGGATACCTTGAAAAGCTTACGAATTAAGCTAAGTGATATTCGGAATGAATATTATGAAAGAGTAGCAGATGATAGTGATTTGGAACCCCTAGAATCAGAAATCCTGGATTTAGAAGATGATTACGAATATATCCAGGTAAGAATTAAAAAAATATTCTTTCAAATATTGATCTGAAAAATAATGGTGTTACATCTTGTGAAAATAGTTTTTAGAACATAAAATTACCAGATATTAATTTGCCACGATTTAATGGTTCTTACCATGAGTGGTTTAATTTTAAAGAGCAACTTGTTTCTTTAATTAGTTCTAACAATAGTTTAACTGATTCTCAAAAATTGTATAATTTAAAATCTACACTCACTAGAATTGCTAAAGATGTTATAACGATTGGTGATCCATATACTTCATTATTTGAGTGCTTGAAAAGAGATTTGAGAATAAAAAATTTATAATAAATAGTCATTTCAGTGAAATATTGTCATTGTAAAAATTTACTCACGAGTTAGCTAAAAATTTAACGAATTTAATAGATTGTTCTCAAAAACATTTAAGAGGATTAAAAATGGTAGGATTAGAATAAAACGAATTTTAAGAAGTTATATTGATAAATTTAATTTTAACAATACTAGATAAGGAAACAAGAAAGAATTATGAGCACAACTTAGCCTTTACTGACCTGCCTAAATGGGATGATTTTATGGACTTTTTTGTTAAAAAATTGTTTAATTCTAGAAAATATTCAAACAAATAATGCAACAGCTTTTAAATCGAAACGAAATTATAAAACACTCTTTCTTTGCTAAATTATAGATCCAACTAAGTGTGTAATTTGTAAACAACAGCCTCACCCTGTAATTAGATACGAAAAATTTAACGATTTGAGCGTTAATGAAAGATTTAATTCAGTGAAAAAGGACAATCTTTGTATCAATTGTTTCATCTCGTCTCATAAATTGGTTCTAGGTAAAAGTTCGAGGAATTGTCCAAATAGTTCTAAGCGGCTTAATTCAATTTTTGTAGAAATTTCGAGAAAAATGTGTGTTGGGGTGAAGCGAGTGAGCTATTTTTTCTGGCGGAAGAATAACTGAGTGATCCGCCCACGCGCTCTTTTTCTCACTTCACGCCCACGCATTCCTTCTACGGGGTTGACGAGCTGACCAGTCACTGTGTGCCTTTGGGTCAGACTTGTTGCGTGCAGTTTCCGTGATCGTTATTTTCGTATTTGTATAAGGTGTTTTTTTAGAGGTATAGAAATTTAAATTGCAATAAAACAACGATGTATTATTCGATTGAAATGAATTTTTTTTATTCGAAAGTTAATCTTGTGACATTACATTGTAAATACGATTTCTGGCATAGGACTGCCACGGCTGGCTCGGATATAGTCCGATCTGGACGTCCAATTTTCGATGAATTTTTCCAACATTTGTGGCCGTCTATCGGCAATAACACTGCGAATGTTGTCTTTCAAATGGTCAAGCGTTTGTTACTTATCCGCATAGACCAATGACTTTACATAGCCCCACAGGAAATAGTCCAGCGGTGTTAAATCACAAGATCTTGGAGGCCAATTCACAGGTCCAAAACGTGAAATTAGGCGGTCACCAAACGTGTCTTTCAATAAATCGATTGTGGCACGAGCTGTGTGACATGTTGCGCCGTCTTGTTGGAACCACAGCTCCTGGACATCATGATTGTTCAATTCAGGAATGAAAAAATTAGTAACCATGGCTCTATACCGATCACCATTGACTGTAACGCTGTGGCCTTCATCGTTTTTGAAGAAGTACGGACCAATGATTCCACCAGCCCATAAAGCGCACTAAACAGTCTGTTTTTCTGGATGTAACGGTGTTTCGACATACACTTTGGATTAGCTTCACTCCAAATGCGGCAGTTTTGTTTGTTGACGTAGCCATTCAACCAGAAGTGCGCTTCATCGATAAACAAAATTCGAGTATGAAAATCGGGAACAACGGCAATCTCGATTTGGGCCCATTCGACGAATCTACGCCTTGCTTGATGATCGTTTTGATGAATCGCCAAACCAAACTGAGAATAAATCACTTGACAGCTGTCAAATCGGTTGCCATCTTGGAAAGTAATGCCAACTTAAACTTCTATACCTGGAAAAAAACACTCTTTATTAATAAATGGGATGTCCGAAGATACCTGAGTGGAAGTGATTTCACAAAAAAAGAACAACAATGTGGATAGCCAAAGGAGTTCAGGTAGTGAAACTCTGCCAAATATGGAACCTAAAAACACTCCTACTTTAAATGTAAACAACGGATATTTCCAACCAAATCGGACCATTCCGTCTTGTGCGGAATCATTTGAACCCCAAATAGGGGAATTCGTGGTACATTCTAAGGGTTTTTCATAGGGTTCCTACTTGACTCCCAGAATCAAGTAGGACCCGCAGAGGAAAGACTTCCCCGCGACTGTTCTGGCAATATACTAAAGCTATGCTTAAAATCAAAGTAATTTGATAACCCACGAGGCTGCTTTGGCATAGGGGTTGAAGTGTGAAAGAGTAAACACACCACTATTTGCGGTATTAACGGGATATCTCAATATATAAAAAACAAAGTGTCTACAGTTGTTTCAAGTAAAAACAGACAAGTTCAGAAATTAAAGGAATTTCGTGCTGTACCGAAAATTACGGGTTTGACTTCAACAAAAAAAATGAGATATTAGTGGGATAAAAATCCCTGAGTATATTAAATTATCGGATGCGAATTTCTATTCGCCTGGAAGAATCGATTTGCTTTTATCAGATCAGATTTCCTTTGAAATTTTAAATTATTGGAAAATAAAACTAGTCGATGGAAAGTTGATATTACAAGATACAGTATTCGTTTACGTAGCTAGCGGCGTCATGTGGCATAATTACACTAATAAGAACTATTGTGTACTAGTTACTAATGCAAATGAGCTTAATAATAGTATCAAACAATTTTGGCAAATTGAAAATTGTCCTGATTTTGAAATCCCTACAATGAGCGGACAAAAATTATGTGAGGAACACTTTACGAGTACTTATAATAGAGATGAAACTGGTCGTTTTATTGTGAAAATGGCTCTGTCAACGGATCCGAGTTGCTTGGGAGATTCAAAACAAATGGTATTGCGTAGGCTTAATTCTTTGTGGAGAAGATTAGTTCAAGATCCTAAGATATATATATATTATATATATATATATATATATATATATATTTATATTGGAATTATATAGAAATTTTATACGTGAATATATTTAGAAATGGAACATATGGAAGAAGTAATAGAAGATGAGGATTTTGCTATTGTGTATTATCTCCCTCATCATGGTATGTACCGCCATGAAAGCAAAACAACTCCTTTGCGTGTGGTTTTAATGCATCCTCAATTACTACTTCAAGGGAATCGCCAAAGTCTTTACAATTGAATGGTGGTGTAATACAAAGGGATTTTTTTTTTTTCAATTTTATTAAACTTAAGAGCTCACAAATTTGCGGTAACAACAGCCATAAAAAAATGTTTAATATGATTTTGATCGATGAATCTCAGCGTGATTCATCACGCATTGTTTCGAAGGATAAAACTGACAGTCCTGTGAATATTTTTCGATTAACGATGGTTACTTACGGCACCAAGAGTGCACCATACCTTGCGACAAGATCATTGAAACAGCTTGTCATAGATGACGGTGATAAATACCCATTAGCTGCCGAAGTTACAATGTCTGATGTCTATATGGATGATCTTCTTACTGGTGCAGACGATTTAGAATATGGAAGAAAACTAAAAGTAAAACTCGTTTCGATGCTAAAGAGTGCTTGAATGGAACCCCACAAGTGATCAGCTAGTAATCCATTACTATTACCAGACTCAATGAGTCAAATTAAGGACCTCCAAGGGTATTGGCCTCATCCGAGGCCAAAAAAATACCCTTGGAATCTTGTTGAAACCGCATTCGGATTCTTTTGCCTTCAAAATTTCTTCCATGACCTCAAACTGTGACAATCTCATAGTCACAAAGAAATCAGTAATTTCTACAGTAGCAAAAATATTTGATCCACTTGGACTAATTGGATATGTAATAACCAGGGTCAAAATTTTACTCCAGTCTTTGTGGCAGTTGAAACTTGATTGGAATGATTCGTTGCCTTCGAACATAGTTTCCTATTGGAAATCCTTCATAGATGATTTGGAATCTATAAACTGCCTCGACATCCCACGTTATTGTCTACAAGATAAATCTATCAGAACAGAGTTACATGGCTTCTCTGACTTGTCTGAAAAGGCTAACGGTGCTGCACTTGAACTTGAACTTGAAACTTTAACATCTGCACATTTTCTAGTTGGATCAGAATTGGTTACAGTACCTGATCCTGATTACACTGAGATCCCCATGAACATATTAAGCCAATGGCAGTTGGTACAAAAGATGAACCGACATTTTTCGCGCAAATGGACTTCAGAATATTTAAATAGACTACAACACAGACCCAAATGGTGTAAGGGCAATGAAGGTTTCAAAGAAGGGTACTTGGTATTAGTCAAACCTTCAGAGAATTCACTTAGTTTAAAATGACATTTGGCACGAATTTTAAAATTGCACCCTGGTAAAGATAATATAGTCAGAGTTGTAACATTAAAGGATAAACAGGAAATTTGTAAGAAAAACAGTTACTAAAATTGCCAATTTACCATATGTAAATTGAATTTGTCATTATAAGTGTATTTATAAATATTATTGTGCATCTATCTATCTATCTATCTATCTATCTATCTATCTATATATATATATATATATATATATATATATATATATATTGGATTGTAATTGTTATTTCCATGTATTCTTATTGTATTATTGTAACTTTAGTAATATTTCTATAATGTAAACTTTTTGAATGTGTGTGTGCCTTCGTCATTGTAAGGTGGGGCAGGATGTTGGTGCCAGTTGGTGAGAATTCTTTGTATAGAGATTGCTCCGATCCAACTGTTATAACCTTTTTGTAAGCTGTTGTTGTATTGTAATATATATTTTTGTAAAATAGAAAATTTGAAAAAGGAGTTGAAACGCTTAGGTATTCAATGCCCACCTGCTTTGCCATTGTTGGTCAATTGTACTAAAACATTAGCTTATCTTAAGGTATGCGACTGCTTGCGACAACTTTTTTTTTGAAAAAAAGGATATATGGAGATCTTTTTGTGATTTTTATATTTATTTAGTATATTTTAAGGAAAATCCTAAAATTGGTAAAAGAAAAAAAATTATTATTATTAAAATGGGAAAAAACTAGTAAAAATGTACGAAAAATTACATAAACGGGGCCCGCTCTGTACAAAAATTTTATGAACAAATTCTCAATTTTTCAATTTGGATGTCTTACTTTGTTATTCCTGTTTGAAGTGTCCTTCACGATAAGAGATATTTTAATTTTTTACAAAAAAACTAGAGCATTTTATCTAAGTCATTATACGAAATTGCTTAAAAACATTGACTATATTCACATAAAGAACTGCAAATTTTGAAATAAAACAGTGATTGATAAATCTGAAGATCAAAACACTTCTACTGTTATGCAGAACATAAGCAAAAAAATTTCAGCTAATTATTTTCAAAACTTTTTGAGCAATCGCGGTCCCCGTTTGAGTTTTTTTCGAAAAAAACACATTTCGAGTAAAACACATTTTAAAGTTTGACATCTTGTGTAAAGTTATGACATTTGCTTTTACTAAAATGCTTGTAGTTTTTGTTCTAGTGGAGGAAAATAAAGTACTTGGTATTGTTATTAAGTTAATGAAATGGTCTATAAAATAAAGTCATAAAAAATTTGCCAATTTTTGAAAAAAATCATGGTTTTAGGGTAGTCGGATACCTTAAGAAAATTTGTTTTCTGTATATATTTTTCAAAGTTTTATTGGTACTATCCCTTATTTACATTTGTGTATTTCCTCCCTTCCTTTTTATTTCATATTTTTATGTTTTAAATCGATTTTAATTTTGTTTTAAATTTTATAATTATGTTACCACTTACGTCTGTAAGCCTTATGTTATGCACTATGGTGCATGAAGAGTTTTGTAAATAAATTAATTAAAAAAATATATACATTCAAATTGTAAGAAGGAGGTGGGGGCACGAAGAACATTTTTACTGAAAATTGATTCGCAGATTTGGAAAATTTGGGAAGTTCTGCTGTGGAATATTTTATATTTTTTAAACTATAAAGCATTGCAATGAACATTCAAGGCATTAAAATTAAAATTTTATATACTTAGAGAATCAAATCCTCCAAGATACTTTCTTCCCAAAACATCACAAATTAAGAAAAACTTTTAGAAATACGTTTTCATCCATAAAAAAAAAACTTTTTTTATCCAAATGTTTCCCCGAAACGCTTTCTCCATAAGTGGACGAAATTCAATAACAATCTCGCACTATTTTCCCAGTGCTTTGCTTCAGATGCATTATTAATACGTAGAAACAGAGTCCTGGAAAAGTGCTCTGCCTACCAAATACTAGGTTTAAATGACCCGTATATATTCATCGGCGGAAACATTTAACGGGAACCCCTTGCATTATCGAATTGCGCTTTGTTGGAAATGACGAAGTCATTGCGTTTCTCCAAGGGGAACTTTAAGTTGAATTTGAGAAATTCAGGGCTATTGGCTTTCCATCAGAATTCGCGACGCTGGAGTGTTATTTCTTTCCTTCTTGGCTTTTGGGAAAAAGGAGTAAATAACTCAAATATTATCATGATTATTAAAAACTGCTTAGCATCGATTTCTTATCGTTCTCTCGGTGTTCGCATTCTCGAAAACAATATGAAAATTTAACATTTTTTTTTCCTTTTTCAATTCCTGGCTAGGCGAGAAAGATATTGTTTTATTAAAAGTGCGCATTTATATCGATGAATATTGATTATGTCGTATACCATCGATGTCAATTGAATGTTTTCAATATTCTATTTCTACTTTTAAAATTATATTTTTGTGCAATTCAAAAATATATTTAAAAAGATATTATAAAAAATAAAATTTTTCTTCGTATTCAAGGTAATTTTTTTAATTACCTTTCATAAAAAATATAAATATTCTCAAAATTTCTTTCTTCTTTTCCGAGATCAGGCGCGCAGTTGATACTAAGGTTAATAGTCGGGCGGGGTGAATGAGTCATCCCCATGCATTTTTTATATTTATATTTGATGCACGCGGTAAAAATCGTAATTCCAGGAAATAATTTAATTAAGAGAAAAAGTACACTTATCTATTTTTAAAAACTTATTCAATTTTTCTTTTAGAAAAAAATCGAACCAAACTAAACTAAAATGTTTCAAACACGCGTGGTTTTAACAAAGGGCACAAATCACAGAAACATTTGGCTAACATTGCAACAGCGTTTCTCAAACTGAGAGGCGAGCCCCTTTGAGGGTCCTCGATAACTCTATGAGGGGGCGCGAGCATATTGACAAGTCGTAAACAAAATATTATTTTTAAAAAATTTTAATTTACACACTGAAAGTAAACAAATAAAATACATTCTGACATAATTAAATGTAAACACACGTTTACACTGATATAATAAACTTATAAATGTAACAGTGCTGCACACTATGTATTTCATAATTAATTTAACAAAATACTATAAGAACAAGTTTTATAGTTACCAGTGACCCCAAAAGTTTGTAATATATTAAAATTATATACACAAATTATAACTTACCTTAATCATTTGTACGGTTTATAATTAATGTCTCAACTGCTGATAAAAAGTTACGCAATTCGCTCCTCAATACCACCCTTTTCCACGTAGGCACGTGTATGTGGGGGGGGGGGTAAGGAAAGGAACGAATCAGCGAATCCTCTGAAATAAGTAAATCCTTCGTAAAAACTGTCAAATTCCTTTTATCGATTTCCAAAACTTTCGGGATAATTTTTTGGATATCAGTGCACAGAAACGATCATACGTCAGAAAAACGTATATATATGTCTGAGGCAATTAACGCTTTGGGTGAGCAAGACGTTTATATATGTCAGCGGCACTTACGGAGGTTAAAGTCATATTGCACTTTAGTGCCAAAGTATAATATTATTGAATTCAATATAGGGGTAAGTAAGTATTATAAATATAGTAGGGGGCAATGATTATTAAGAGTGAATATTGGGTCGAAAATATTGAAGGTTTGAGAAGCACTGCATTAAAGAAACTATATTTGTAGGCAAAACCGTCGTAGTTTGTTAAGATTATTGTAATTTTATTATCTTTGACGAGCAACAAATAGCGTGTTGAATTATTTCTCGTTCGAATCTTTTGATAGGGTGTTGTGTGTCTTGTGGTAACACTTGTGACTTCATGTAATTCTTGATGAAGAAAAATTTGAAAATTTTATTTTCAACTCAAACGTTAAATGTTCATTATTTTCCCCAAAATTACTATTATTATTATATTTAATAACCATTATTGTATCATGTTCTTCCCTTGCTGGATCAGTTTCAACGTCCTCCAATGGAGATCGAGGGATGCCCATTCCCTTTTTTATATTATATTCCACAGGGATCAAACCACTCAGTCCTTCACGGTGAAAGAATGGAGCATGTTCATAGGAAATATTTTGGATGGTGAATCAGTGACATGCGTGTCATTGATGGCATGCGACACAAGATTTTGGACACACCACCGATCAAAACGGTTTGCATTTTAATTCAAAACAACTAAACCCAATATGAAGTATTACGAGAAACGTTGTGATACCCCCTTCCCGGGGGTACCATCTCTTTATCTACGCGACCTAGATTTGTGGGAGGAAAAAATTGATCACCCAAGTTAGCCATAATAAATCCAATTTATTATTATTCCAATATATTGATGAAAACAAGTCTTACAATAGGTAGCAATCAGGAGTGATGTAACGTATTCCTATATTTTAAGTAAATAAGCTCCTGGAATCCCAACCACTTATCTGTAAGCAAAGTTATCCTATGAATCATTATTTTCCTTAATTTTTTCAACACACTAAAGCCCGTTCTATAATTACACTTCTAAGTTTAATGCCTCACCATCAACTCACGGTGTTCAGCATCTCAGCTTCCTTTCTCCTTCTTCGCGATTACAATACCTTCACTATATATCTAATAGCTAATCTGAAGATTATGGTTTCTTCTTGAAAGGATTGGATGTGAATTAACTCAATGCTGGCCCCAAAGATTCCCCAAGAGGATTAATAAGAAAAACGCGGTAAAGCCCCGTCACAATGTGAGTGATCTGTCGCAGTTTTCAGCGAGATTTTTTCAGTTCAAAATATGAGGTAATTGTTATCATTCCCCTCAAGACATCAATATGCTCCAATCAACGGAAAGATAATGTGCCCTACACCTTCGAAGAACCGTCTCCATATTTCACGGTTTGAACCAGGCAGTCAACATGAACATTCTTTTGTCGGTGTTCGCCATACTTATACATCTGCAGTGGGTTTGGATAAGGCAAATGAGGATTCATCAAACCAGATGACCACTCAAAACACTTACAACCAACAGAGAAAAAAATTTCGCCATTTTTTAATTGTTTACTCCTTTTACACTCCCCATTTTATCCAAAACAGTATTACTTTATGTTTAAAAATTGCCCTATTTCAATATCAAATTAAAAATAAAATTGAAACTATTTGAAACGAAGTCAAGTTGTGGACATTAGATACAGACATAAAAAGGCACTTATTTTTAATGTTAATGTGATACAAAAAAGTAATTTTAATTGCTCTCACAAAAACAATGTTTACATTTTCTGAAAGTACTAAATGTGAGTTTCTGTTTAACGTACTACGTTTTTAAAAATCCACACTGTAATACGGTTTAAAAAATTAATAAAATATGTGCAGAGTCTATTAGCTATTTAAAACTGTTAATATTTTATATTCGATACTGTACTATATTATTTTTAAGCCAGCCATGTTTGAATATTAAAAAGAATGAATACTATTTACCAAGAAGTCGAGGTGGATAATAACATACAGCCGTTGGAAAAGAATCTTTTTTTAGCGTTAACACATGATTAAGAAAAATAAATCTTTTAGTTGCTTTTTCTAAAATAATATTTACATTTCATAAAATTATTTTAAAAATGCTTCTATATTTAACATATTATGTTGCTTTAGATTATTAAAATGTATATGAAGACTTAAACCTTCTTTTATTTTTATAAATTTGTTAAAATAAAAGAAACACAATACGCAAAAGTATTTTTAGTGCAAAACGCTATTCATTGAAGGAAAACTAAGTAATATGTATATTTACCTGAAACTGTCTTATATTAGCCAAAAAATTAGTTATAAGTATTTCGATTTAGAAACATTTTCCTATTTCTATAAATTGCTTGAAACATTCTCAAAGTCCCGATTAATATCTTAATCTACAATAATTGTTTAAAGAAAAAAAAAAGTTTAGAAACATTTCCAAAAAGATTTCAAATTAACTTTTTACAATATTGATTTCTTTTACATTTTGATTTTCAACGTATGAAATAATTGTCTTTGATTGTAATTAAAGTAGCAGATTTAAATACTTACAAAATAATTGGGTGGTTAAAATTTTATATTTTTGTATGGTCTTACAGAGAGAGTTTAGAGGTCTTTCTTCACTTAAAAATTTCTTTTGCACATTACCTTGGCTGAAATAAGTTTTTCAATAATACTAATTTATGTCACTGATACATGTGGTTACTAAATTTATTGTAAATAAAATATTTAGCTTTAATAATAAATACAATATGTTGCAAAACATTTCTGTGTGAAGCAGCATTATACCCTTAAAATTAAGGACAAACACCTTAAATTTATTCCTTAAAAAAATCCAAATTTTTTTTTGTGAACAATGACACTAAGAATTCTTATCAGTCATTTATTCAACAGCAGCAAAACTTTTTAACTCATGCATTCAAAATGATTATAAAAACAACTCTCCCTCAGCTAAGCTCCATGGATTTACCTTATTTATAAGCAAAAACTTATTTTTCTTTCCTTTTCTTCCACGTTTTCCGGAAAACCCCAATATTTGTTAAAATATTTGTGTTCGATTTATCCCCTTCTGTTTGCCTCGAACGTAGAGGTGAAAGAGAAAAAAAGAAGGAATGGCTAAAGTTTGTAAAAGTTACAGACGCCGCCATTTTCAAAGAACAACTTATTCCCTCCTCTGCGGCCAATAAATGGCGCTGGCTTTTCCGAAAATTCTAAGATTACTATGCTTTCAAGCAGTTTGGAGGAGTTCATCTGGTATCTTTCCCGCTTTCCAAGTTTGTTTTCTTCGAACTGCTAAGGGAGCGGGTAGATAACCTGAGTGGAATTCACAAATTTATCTTCTCGGGAGATGTCTGTTTCTGTTAGTATCTCAGCTTCTGTGCGTTAAATTCGAGCTCGAATGTACTTCGCACTTCCTTAATAAAGAGAGTTAGAGCTGAAAGTTGTTACTACATTTAGAAGGAAATACTTGAGATTGGAAAACAGTGCTGATGTTCCCGTTTTAAATTGTTGTATTCGAAAATCAGTGAGTAAGCACAGGAAATCAATACCGAAATAGAATGCTTCATTTTGTAAAGGATCAGAATCATATCTGGGCATGTTTATAAAGCTTATATAGTTGTTTGTAGTAAAACTTTTTTTTACTTTAACAAGTGTATAAATTGATAAAATAACTTTATTTACATACATTAATTTAATTCTTCTAAAGTCAATATTCCTGTTAAGTTATTGCTAGATCTGTATAAAAACATTTTGAATTTTAGATAAAAAAAAAACACTGATTAACAAACTCTTGTTCCTTAACTTCAAATATTTTACATAAATATTTTACGAATTTTGTATAACGAATGCTGAAAATAATAGAAATAATTCATATATGTATGTGAAATACATTAATATTACTTTATGTTGTATTTATTTTATGTCAAGACTGAAATATTCGCAAGCACAAAGCAACGTCATTACTTAACATTATAATGGTGATTCAAAGAAAACTTGCGAAATTGTGGTGATAGAGCCAAATGAGCATCATCTTTAGCGACAATTTTGGTGACCCTGTTGGTGAGCTGGCGACCTTTTGGGGTAAGTTGGTGACCATATGGAAGATTCTAGAAATTTCTGGATAAATCTCTTATAATCACAGTCTATGACGAGCGGATCTTTTAAGACAGATCCGATCAGATTACATCACTTTATGTACCGCATTATGGTTTCAGTAGTTTTTTTCATGCAATACTTTTTTCAATCACTACATTAAAAATTAAGGGATATACATAAAAAAAGTACTCAAACCTTGGAAAATTTGACCTGTTAAAGCTAATTAATAAATTAAAGATATTCAGCTGTAAAATTAATTATAACACTGTTCACTTAAAATAAAAATTTAAATCGTTTTCTAAGGTCTTCATTAACATACAAAAAATAAGACACATTTTGACAATGACTGCTTTTTCGGAACAAAAATGACAATCTTCGCTATCCGCTGAAAACGCTGTCAGCTGAAAACGCAATTTTGCTATAAAACTATTCGCCTTCCACACTAAAATATTTATGATAGAACCCGTGCTGCCATACATCATGAAGGTTGCATTTGTATGAAAGAATACTCCTGCTAAGTATCGTTAGAGTATTCGTAAAAATGGTTAGTACATGTAATTTTAAATTTAGTGGTACTTTTAAGTATCGTTGGTAGATAAAGGGTTAAATAGAAGCCACTCGCTGAAGAATGAATTAGTATTTCTTTGACCGTTGAAGTGTCGACTAGCTATTAGTTGCCACTATCGAACGAGCGGTGCTTGCGAATAATTTTAATCATTGCGTATTTGTATTTTTAGACACCGATAGTTATGTCTGAGAGCTGTAAAAGATGTGAGGGCCTTCTGAGATTTATTTTGCAGGTTTTGCTGCTTTCAAAGGTACTTCTACGGGGTTTTTTTGCCACAATAAATTTTCATTGCTCTTAAAGAGCTTTTTTGTTTTTTAAGACTGGTAGCATAAAATCCTGGAACCCCAATCTGCGTAACAACATGTACCTACTTTTTTTTTGCATGGTTAGAGTTCACAGTTTGCGTTTACACCTTTTAAAATTCAACAGGAGCGATTTATTTTGATTATTTTTGCGTTATGTCATTTAGTAAATAAACTAATATCATATTGAAGAATATCAAATTATTTTTATTTTAATAAGTTTTAAGGAAAAAAAACCGAAGAAGTCAAAATAAATCGTTTCATACAGTTTAAATTTGCAAAATTTTTGACGGCGTATTTAATGCATTAAATAAATGAAAATGCTTTCCATTTCATGAGAAAAAATATTAAATAGAAATATAATGCTAATTCTTTAAAGTTGCAAGCAGCAAACTGAAAAAACCCTGGAAAAGTTGATTTCCAGATTTTTTCATCGTTACTTAAGTACGTATATAACATTTTTTAACATCATACGGTGTTTTTCTATTCTAGAAAAAAATTCACTTGTAAATACTAGTATAAATAAATGCGATAATTGTTGATATATTATTATAATTACTGAGTGATATATTTTATTTTGCTTTCAGTTTGAATAATATATTATACGTATCATCAGTAGACTTTTACAATTTTTACTCAATTCAAATTACCATCGTTAAATGATAAACACCACATACGGTTTTCAATCACGGATACATTAGCAGTGAATGTTGAAAATATATAAAACTCGTTTTTATCTTAAAATTCTTTTCCATTTCCTCATTTCTTGGAAAAGTTTGTCTTGGAAGAATGTATGGAATAGTCAATTTTTTGCATGCTCTCCGAAAACAACCCTATTTTTTTCTGTGTTTCGTTCAATATTTGTTTACAATAACACATAAAAAGAACACAATGGTTTTTTTCAGAAATATTCAGTTAATATTGAAAAATACAAATGTCTGGGAAACGAAAGTGAGTATAATGAAAATTGTAATGTTTGTAAGTTTAAAAGCAAGAACCGAAGTCAAATTATACATTATAGTATTATTTTTTTAATGCGATGTATATTATGGTAGATTTTCTGATTATAAATATCGGAGTTTTCAGAATTCTGATTTCAGAAATTCAGTGTTCAGAAGTTTTCCTTTTATTTTGTGAAACTTACTATTTATTCGTTAATTTATTTCAATACAAGGCATTTCCATAGTTAAAGATGTTTAAGTGCTACAAAGATTATTTCCTATTTTTTTACGTCTTTTCTATGAAGGATATTTAAAAATCATCAATAGTAAAACCCAAACTGAGGGAGAAGCGGAAAAAAACAACATCGTCTCATACAAATGTTTGTGTGATTTGGAGGGGAGGGGTATTTGTGCTGTATACAAATAAGATAGGAGTGAGTGAGTGAATATTAACGTCGCACTGCTCAGCTACACGAGGGCTTTTGGTGATGGACCACTTATTTTTAAACCATGCTCTAGTGACGTGGACGACACATGAGCTGGCACCCTCTCTCCTTACTACCACACCACACCAACGGGAGGACATTTCAGCTCTCGATAGATTTAACGTGCATTGATGCTCTACACGACGGGTCTCTAGTGGTACTGGGCTCAAAATCGTGACAAGGCCAGACACGAACCGATACCTTGAACACTCGTCCATCGCGGTCGTTGAATAAGATAGGAAGTAAAGAATCAAATGGTGTAAATACACATAAGGTTATAATTGGAAGTAATATTATATTTAAACTGCAAATTTCAGCAACTTGTGGCAGCAGTAGTCTAGTGGTTATGGTGACGTACTCATGGCTGGCTTGTCGCGGGTTCGAGTCCTGGTACCATTAAGTCTTGTCGATGCACGTTAATTCTGTCGAGAGTCAAAGTCCTTCTGTTGGCTTGGTGTAATAGTTTTAAGAGAGGCAAGTCATCTCAGGTTTCGTCTTCATCACTTACCCGATGCTCAGAATTTCGAGGTCTGTCTCCAACAGCCTTCTGGAATGTGACATCCTTCGCCTTGGGATGCAAAGGAAATAGAGGAGGGAGAGGTATAGATGTGCTCTTGTGGCGACGCTTCCACTTTTGTCCTCTGTTTCTTCTCTAGCCTCATTTAATGATCACGTTTCGATGGGGAATGCTTCCCTGTTTTGCCTGGGGAACCACAGGGTTCTTGCGGCTATGTTTACCTTGTGAGAGTCTATGAACTCTCTTGTTATGTGGTCACTGTTTTCCTTGACCTCTTTCCAAAAATATAATAGGAAAAAAATATGGACATTTACTCTATTTCATCTTGCATCCCTTCCCCTACCTTGTTTTTTGTATTTCCTTTCAGAAGATTCCTTTGTATCTTATTTACTTTACAAGGACATTCCTGTCTCATTTATGATGCAGCAACTGTATGTGTTTTAAGTATTTGCATTATTATTCAATTCCTACTATTACAGTCCACTCTCTATTTATTTATTTATCTTGGTGGAATTTCCAATCGTTAATAAAATAAATTTTAAAGCGCTACATTGAGCTGAAATTTTGTATGCATGAATGTTTTGGATGGCAATACAATAATTTAATTATAATTAATAAAAATTAATTGATTAAAACTAATTATTTAAAGAATTACAAATTAGGTCACATTGACATCATTTTTGGCAAATTAGCGATGTTTTTGGCGACATGTGTCAAAACTTGAAAATATTTTTTTTCACATTTTAAAGCATTCAGTTGAACTGAAATTTTATATACACGATTGTTTTGCATAACAGTACGATATTTTAATGATAATTAATAAAGTTTAATTGCCCCTTAATGTTGTGATTCTGCCATATGTATATTAATTTTAACTGATTATTAAAAAAGTAGATAAAATAAAATTTTTCTTTGTTGATCTAAAAGGAAATTGACTTAATTTTTTTTATATTACTTGCTTTTTTTTTTTTTCAATCACATTCTGGCTCCCATTAAGAAGATACTTTTGTAAAGTACTTTTACTATATTTTATATTATTTCTTCTATTCTCCAGCAATTTGGGAAGGGCATCTCAGTTGAGACTATTTGGTATATGTATTTTGTTTGGTACATCAATGAATTATCTTCTCGAAGGGTCAGTTCGTAGTTTGAAGTTACTCGGGGTTCACCCAAGTAACTAAACCAAAATCCTTCGTGGTTCTTTAATAATGCGACGCCAATGTATCTTTAACTTTCACTCAGCAATTTGAATAAATCATTTTTTATCGCCCTCGCCTAGTTAGTATTTAGTAGTAGCACCAGTATGTGAAAAACTCAAAATTATGAATATGTCAAGAGGAATCGTATCTAGAATTACGGTAAAAAAATATCAAAATGTATAATTAACCGGTTGTTCGAAAAGTATGACTGCACTTTCAAATTTTAATTATAAATAAGGTAACAAAGATATTCACTTACGGTTTCTTGTGGACCCTAAAGAAAACACCAAAGTTTCTTTTTATAATGTTTTAATGCACGGTTTTAACGTGCGCATCATTAGTAGTGCGCAATACAGGAAGTCCATACGAGTAACATCACCTGCTAGGGCTACCAGATTTTGTTTTTGTCATTAAGCTTTCTACTGTAATAAATCTTCCGTGCCACTTATAATTTGTAGATCTTGAAGATGATCTTCATTGATAAGTAGTAGGATATTGGCACTGTACATAGGTGAACATGAACATTATTTTATCAAACACATTTTCATTTAGGTACCATTTTTTTATAAAGAAATTTCTTAAATGTACAAAATATTTTACATATATATATATATATATATATATAATATATATATATATATATATAACAATTAACCAAATATACTGCAATAGTTTTTTGATAAATGTATTGCATAATTTCTCTAAAAATACCTTAACACTTTGAAGTTTGGAAATCTCGAATTTTTAACATTTTTTTTCTAATGTAAAACTAGTTTTTCAAAAAAAAAAGAAACAGAAAAAAAAACCTTAAATAGAGAAAAATAGTTTTGTTCCTTTCTAGTAAAAACAAATTAATGGTTTACATACATGAAGCACGAGAGGAAATATCTTTTTAAAATGTGTCAAAAGGTTTATATTCTTATGAATTACTTTTTTCATATTTCAAAGTTATTTTATCAACGTATAAGTGCACCTATGAGTGTAAAAAACAATTGTAAATTCAGAAAAAAATAGGCAAGATTTTATAATTCCTACTATTAGTTCACCCATGCGTTCCCTTCTTCCCAAGCATGCAAATCTAGAAAAAAAAATTCTGCTAGAACTGCCTACTATTCCCGGTTTTGCATTTTATTACCAATCATTTTTGTTCTGGATTGTTAATATTGTTTTTGTATTCCATTTTGATCCTTTATTGATTTAAATTCCATGTTTTTTTTTCCAAAAAGCATCCTTTGGTGGCCAATTTGGAACTTTTTTTTTTAGAAATCCCGTGAGCGCTGTGTATAGCCCCAAAACAAAATGTCGTTGCCTTCCGTTGACCCGTTTGCGCTGTAGAAAGCCATTAAAAAGGGAAGTTTAATTATAACCACCTAGTCTATTTATATATATATATATATATATATATATATTGTTCATGTTTCCAAATGTTAATAAAATTCTTTTTATTCATCCACTAAAGTTCAAATCAATTTTTTAAACTTGTAGTTGATGACACTTGATGTTAATACAGTTTTTTTTTCAAATATTAATTCATTAATTCAATGCAATTCATGAATAAATAGTAACGAACACGAATAAGAGTCCAACACCTGTGACGAATCTGTACGGAACCTTTCCACTAATATTCTTAGGCGTCTTTTTGGGGATTATAAATTCGCGTATAATTCCAATCAACTCCAAAAAGATGAACGGGATATGCAAAGTAGATAAGGTATTTAAGTCGAGCGTTGTAAGCTAGCAGGCATGATGAGGAAGGCTATTGAGCCAGCAAAAGTAACCTCAAAGTTAGAAGATTCCAGGATATTAAGATAGTGAAGACGTAGTGCTACTATTCTACTGAAGAATGAGAAAGCTGATATAACCAGCGGTAATTATTATTTATGTACGCTTAAATTAAGCGTTAGTTTAGTAAAATTAGTTAAAGTTAATGAAAGTTAATAATTCGAGTACGTGTATTTCTCGGACCTCCTATTTCAATAGACCTTACTTGATATTGAGCATAATTATTAATTAATTGCATAATTCGTAATTTAATATAAAAGGTAAATCCCTTTATTTGACGTAACATAGAAATATTATACGTTATTAGAGTTTTTTTGAGACGTGAAATAATAAATAATAATTATTATAATACAAAATGGCTCTTGGACATTCTTTGCCTCAAATTAATCTTGGTGTCCAGGGTGAGACTCAGCGGGGTCTCCACACACCATGTATAGAAAGGAAAATCGTTCGTTGTGTCCCTGTATTGCAATGGATAAGACGTTGGACTTCTAATCCAAAGGTCATGAGTTCACATCCCACCTGGGATGTCCTAATTTCTGAGAATGTAATACTATTGTACAATACTATTTTATTATGCTATTTATTAGAATAAATAAATTTAGCTATTGTATAAATAGTAGCAAACAAAAGAAATAATTCAACACACTATATAGGAAGTAAACTGAAAAATTACAGGAAAAATCTCTATTTTGTCACTTATTTTTTTGATTCTGTCATACGTATATACCTATTTATATTAAATTTATTATTTATTAAAAATTACAAATATAAAATTTTTTCTTTCTTAACCTATAAGTAGGAATTTTGCCTTAATATTACTTTTTATTACTTTTTAATACGAAAATATAAAAATCGATTTTTTGAATGTGTAAGATAACCTGGTTCCCTTAGTACTACATCGAAGAGTGTAAGTTAAGAATAAATAAGCTGTGCGTTCTAGAACAATAATAATAAGATAACTAGAACAATAACAATAAAATAAATAACACGTGTGTTCTATGTGTTTCTCTCAATATTTCTATCGTCTCTAGCGTTGAGAAACTAGGAATATAAAAATGTTGACAGCAAATCAGATATAAAGAAAATTTAGATAGCTAAATATTTTAAATTGAATATTATAGTTTTTGTTATTTTATTTTTCAACTTAAATTTTCTGGATGATGACTTCTCTTGCAAAAAATTCAAATTTCAAAAGATTCTTGTCAGATGAACTCCATTTTTTGTATACTTTCCTTGATTAAAAAATATCATGTAATATAAGCATAGAATAAAGATGAGAACAAAAGTACTGCGCTTTGAGAAAGAATGAGAATATCTGAAAGAAGAAATATCTTCGCATATACTTAAAAAAACAGACATGGGAATATAAATATATTTTTTCATATATTATTATACGGATATCGAAATTACTACCCTTATTTCGTTACTCAGTTGTATGTTTTGTGGCAAGCAAATAGTTTTAATTAAATGCAAATATTTAAAAGAAAGTAAGACTTTTTTTTATCAGTACTGGTTAAAATATTACTGATTTTTCCTAATGCAAATTCAGTGAAATTTTCCAAGGGAAACTCAACGGTTTATTGGACTCCTGGAGGCAAATTCCTAGTCTAGACGAAAATAACTAGACTTTGAGATTATTTCTAATAATTACAAATAATTTGTTTTTATTATATTAGAGCTAACTACATGATTAACTATATTTTCAACCCATTTAATAAAAGTAGTTTAGGATATATTAAAACCAGACAGAATCAATATTGAGACAAGGCTGAAAAATGTATTTATTACTGTTGAATATTTTATTACCGCATCCTGAAATTTATGAACACACAGTTATATGATACAAAATGAAGTATATTCAATCTGACTCATAAGATAAATTGTATCTAGTGAAACATATTGTATCCTTCTATCTTAACTATGTGCTCAGATATTTATTTAATTTAATTATAAGTCACTCGATAAAAAAAAGGTGCTATGGGATGTTTCAAACCATCTCGCGCTTACAAATGAAAATAAATTAATATTGTTTTTTGCTGATATCGTTATAAGTTTTTAGAGAAATTTTTTTCCTGCTCCATGCTTATGATTTGGCACATAAATATATAGTATCGTACACATGGAGGCGGGGGAGATTAAAAAAGAAAACACTTGAGATCAAAAGCGATGGTTATTGTCAATAGTAAAAATTAAAAGCCTATTGGTCTGTGGAGGGATGGAATAATATATATTCATTAAAATGAACGCCTGACAGCATTTAACAACTCAAAAACGTAGCCATTTTCTTATCAAAACTAGTCAGTAGAATCTCTTTTTGTAAGGTCCTTTTTTGTCCTATTTTATTTTGGTGCGATTTGTTTTGTGCGATTTTATTTTGTGTGATTTACTTTGTGCGATCTTTTTCATGCAGTATATGAATGTAAACGGCTTTTGTTTCTTTGTAATGTTTTGTATCAATGCACGTACGAGGGTCACTCTGTAACTTTTGAGATATTCCTAACCTTTTAAATTTATACTTACATAATTTTAGGAGTGTTCAGAGTAGTCTCCTCCAATATCCATGTCGACAGATTTTCGACAGATTAAATGTATAAAATAATTCATTTCTTCGAACTGATGAAAATAATGCATTTATATCCACACAATTTCTTATTCTGAATGAAAACAACTTCCACGTAAGATCTTTTTTAAATCAAAAATAACCAAAAGTCACACATCGCTGGATTCGGAGAATATAAGGTGAATGTTATATCACTTTAATTTGTTTTTGTTTAAGAAACTCAACTGTAAGATAATCCAGCTGTAGGGGAAGATGTATTGCCATGGTGAAGCATTAGTCCCCTACTCTTCTTGGAGAATTTCTGGAAGACATTTAGTGGTATATCAGTTTGCTGTTAAGGTCTCCTGTTCTGCCAACTTCATGGCTTTGATCAATCCCGTATTTCTGAAGAAAACTACATACAAAACTTCTTTCATTTCTCGTTTTTACCATTGCTAGCGTGGAATCATCTTCAAAGACCCATACTTTGCTTTCTTGATGTGTTGGAACGTCAAAAAATGGCATGTACGTTCCATAACCCGTTAAAATTAAAGAAATGATATGGTGGTCACCATCATTTACCAGTTGAAGGGTTCCTTAACTGATTCTGACACGTTTCTATTTTTGTGCTCAGTTAGATTATGGGGAAATCAACGGTAAACTCATTTTTTCGTATGTAATTCTTCATGAATAATTGTGTGCATGACTACGGATACAGAGTTCAGTTCCTTCTGTATCATTTGGTAGGTACAGTTGTGACGTCTTACGCGTCTTTTCTTTAACCAGTCCTTTGGGTTCTTTGGGCCAGAATTAATGGCAACTCTTTTCCAAAAAAATCCAAGAAACGAGAAGTGAAGAGATGCAAATAATATAGGATAAATTTAGGATCTTAGAGTAAGCGTGATGGCAATGTAATGGTAGAGTAAAGAAATGTTCAACAATTGAAGTGCGTTATGGCAGTGGATGATAATAGAAGTTCGTCATTCAATATTCAAGTTCTACGTGTCGTGGATGAATATATTGGTGATTGAATAGAAGTTAAACGTACAGCTACATACCATTGTAGATAAAGACAAGTTTATTACAGAATAATATAAGGTAGGATTGATTACTTATTATTATATTTGAAGATTAGGAGGTTCGAGTATTGAGAGCGGTCTGAATTATATTAGGTGTTGCGTATTGCGTCTCATCGTAGATTCTCTCATTAAGTATTTATATTATATTTGTTCAAAGTTTAAGTTGAATATCTTAATAAAGTCATATTAAGATAATGTTTGATTCTAGTTACGATAACCCTACACCTCTAGCTCACGCTGATACTTCCAGGTATGTACTTCCAAGGGGAGGTACATCAAAATGGCGCCCAACTACGTTTATTCTATATGACCCCTAGATGAGAAACACGAAAGGATTTAATGCTTGGCCAGATGTATATTTTTCTGGGTCGGAGAACGTCACCGAATTTTTAGAAGGTATAGAAAAATAAATTAAATTACTTAAAATACCCAGTGAGACTTATCGTGTGCTTATTTAAAAGGTCATCTCATGGGTAGAGCCCTGAATTGGTACAAAATATTCGGATCGACGTTAGTGCAAAATACCGCCACGGACTTAGCACAGCTGAAAGCAGCATTGTCGAAAACATTCCCTGCCATGCAAAATAAAAAGGAGTTGGAGACCCGTTTTTAAGCGTCTCAGCAAAGGCAGAACCAGGAGCCGACAGATTTTGTTTACGATTTGCTCAAACTACATAAGAAATTAGAACTGGCGATGTCTCAGAAAGCCCTTGTAGATCATATTTTCTTTAGACTTGAGCCACAAGTCCAAGATTAAGTGGAGGTGCGTAACCCACAAATAGCGATCCAATTATTAGAAGTATTAGCTAAGTTTGAGGAAAAATTATCGTGCAAGGCAACATTGGGTTCGAGAAATAGTAATAACGTGGAAGGACGAGGTTGGAATGAGCGTAGGATGTCTAATGTTGGTAATAATCGAGGAAAATGGAAAAATTCTGAAGTGGTACATGGACAAAATAATGATAGAAATGATTATAGGGGTAGCCATCAGAACAACCGCCAAGGAAATCAGTGGTTCGAGAACAGAAATAGGTTTCAAAACGATGATCGCAGATTTAACGACAGGGAATATCAATTTAAAAATCAAGGTCAAAATGACGATTTTATCAGAGGGGACCAAAGAAATAGGGGTTCGAGGGAAAATTTTCGTCGAGGCAGTAGAAAACAAATGGGACAATTAAATGTTTTGAAAGTGAATAATATTAAAGGTGATCAGACGCAGTCGATAAATCAGTCACCGATTAAACTTTCAGCAATATGTATGTCTCCGGTAGAACTTCCGAATGTTCCTATTTTATTAGACGAAACTTTAACGAAATCGTTATGGGACACTGGAGCGGAGAAGTCATTTATATCGGAAGAGACATGCAAAAAATATTTTTTTTTATAAACAAGTAATGTGACGCTTACTTAATTTAAAAAAAACTATTTAATTTATTTCATTAAATCCATTTTAAATAAAATCCGGTTCTACTCTTCTATTTGCGTCACATTATAGCTTAAGTTTACATTAGATCTTTTAAGACAAATAGACAGTACACTAAATCAAAAGACATTCTTTTAAATAAACTTTAATTTATTAAAACTATAAGATTGAAATTAGGTTAAATCATATAGAAACACATAACAGGATTTCACTTTGCGATAAGATTGAAATGATTTCACTTAACTAATAGAGGTCGAGGGAGAGGAGTCATGTCGCTGCTTGGAGTCCCCCCTTTGCGTTGACTAATTGGAAGGGAGGTGTCAGACCAAGTGGGTGTCAGAGAGTGCGTCAAAAAAGACAGAGAGAGCGAGACAATTCGGGGTGCATCCACTTTTATTCCGCGGCGGCTTGCTCCTGTATTCTGGAGCGGATTCTTTACAGTAACTCAATCATTATGTCTGATTGGTCTAGGGTCAGCGGAAAGATATCCTCTCACGGTCAATGACATCCCCAAGCGCGAGAAATTCTAAAGACACCCCGATACCATGATATGATATATTTATGGGTGCGGTGCCCTTTTCCAGGCGTGGGAACGCGTCACCCTTTTCGGTGGGGTAAAAAGAGATGCATTCACCAAATTCCTTCTGTTGTAAACAACAACAGGGCAGATGTAAAAATGACAGTTGCAACCTTAGGGACCGGCGACCTCCCATCACAAGTAAAGAAATCGAGTACTCAGGTGACCAGGGCGCAAGGAGCGAAGTGTAGAAATGTGGGAGTTGTAGAATTAAATATTCGAATGCGGGATTTTAAAAAGCCTTGGTTGTTCCATGTGTTAGCAAATTTAGAATACCCATGTATTCTTGGGATAGACTTCATAGGTGGATCAAAGATCATTTTTGACTTAGATCGGAAATCGTTGGTGATTCAAGAATCACAGGTTGAAGATATTAAGATAGATGACAGGAATTTGCGCGTTTATTTGTCAGAAACGAAGTTAAATGTTGTAAGTAA
Source organism: Trichonephila clavipes (assembly GCA_019973935.1). Taxonomy (NCBI): domain Eukaryota; kingdom Metazoa; phylum Arthropoda; class Arachnida; order Araneae; family Nephilidae; genus Trichonephila; species Trichonephila clavipes. Next base: position 16,274 of record BMAU01009883.1, on the reverse strand, counting down.
TGTTTTATAGAATTATACAATTGAAAAAAAGAGGAGAGAAAGTTAATTGTGCAATAATCAGAGATTTGGACTTTCCTCACGAGATCAGTTAATAGAAGAACAAAAAAATGACCCAGAATTAGGTCATATCTATAGATATCTAGAAAACCCAGAAGATAGCTCGGTTAATGCGGCAATATGTGAGAATTGGTTCCGCGATTTTAGGCTAGTAGAATGCTTGTTATTTTATGCAAAATATTCAACGTCATTAGGAGAAATGCGAGTATATATTCCCCCCAAAAAATTTTTAAGGAATGAAATTATGAGAGAATTTCATGACAAGCCATTAACAGGTCATTTTGGACGTTTTAAAACTTACCATAAAATAAGGGATGATTGTTATTTCCCGTATATGAGAAAATTTATTGATCAATATGTCTCTACATGCCATATGTGCCAAATTAATAATTATAAAAACGCGTTACCAGCTGGTCGGTTAATACCATTTGTATCAAATTATCCAAATGAAATATTTACGTTAGATTTGTTAGGTCCGTATCCCGTGTCGAGAGTAAGACGCAACCGATATGTATTAGTAATTACGGATCATTTCAGTCAGTTGGCTCAAATCATACACCTTGAAAAAGCCTCTGCTCGAGTTACAGCAGATAATTTTTTTGATAATTATATCGCGTTTTGGAGCTCAATAAAAATTAAATAGTGATAACGGTCCCCAATTTATTTCCGATATTTTTGAGAATTTAAGTGAAAGATTAAGCATAAGGCATGTGAAGACTGTTGTTTATAGACCTCAAGCAAATAGAACAGAACCCGTAAATCGCGATCTGGTGCAAATGATTATGACAATGAGCAACATGACACATGGGACCAATTTTTACGTGAGTTTGCTTATGCTATTCGTACGGCTGTAAACGAAACAACGGGGAAAACCCCTGCGGAATTATTCTTAGGTAGAAAGTTAATTACGACTTTTTTCAGAAATTAGTGATGGTAGCAGACGGACGGAATTTGCAGTAGGAGATATTGAGAGATTGTTTAAGGAGGCTAGACGAAACACAGAATCTAAACAAGAAAAATGGAAGCAATATTATTATAGACGTAGGCGTGATGTGCAAATTAAGGTGAATGATTGGGTTTTGGTAGCAACACATCCTTTAAGTTCAGCAACAAGAAAAGTAGTAGCTAAGTTTAAAACAAAATTTGAAGGTCCGTGTAGAGTATTAGATGTTAAGAATAACAACGCAGTGATATGGAAAGCGGGAGAAAGGTTAACGATTAATGTAGATCAGGTTGGAATATATCGTCATAGGAAATTTGACTAGACGGAGATAGGAACTGGTAATTCTCTCTCGGATAACGGTAGTTTGCGCGATGAATCAAGTGGTTTTGACAGAGGACAACGGAGATCAAATGACTCGCGAGATGGTAAAAAGAAAGGGTCAGAGGTAAAGCGTGAGTTGGAGGAAAAAGGATTAAGTTTTAGAAATAATCAGCGAGAGAAACACACAAATAAGACCAATAAGCGCGGACCACTTATCAGATCAATATCTAGTTTTGGGTTTGAGAAAGATAGAATGAATAAGAAAAGTAAAAATGAACGATTAGCCTATAAAAGATCGCATGAATCTAGGTCGGGAGGACCAGAAAGGAAGGTTCAGAAGGGATCAGAGGATAGAGTGGATAAAAGGGCATTGCCGTCGTCTAATTACAGAACTAATCATAGTTTGACAAAATTTAGAAAGAAAAGCCGAAGGGAAGAGACAGTGACGCCCACCACAAGCGGGTACAACTTTAGACCACGAATTGGAAAAAGAGAAGAGTCCAGACCGACCATAGAGGAAGAAACAACAAGGAGGACCAAGTCGATACAGAAAAGGCAGAGAAAGGAACGATAGTCCATACATCGAGGAGGGAACAAGATCAAGCAACAAGAATGTCAGACGAGGAGGTGATCAACAACGGCAAGACCAGGAAAGGAGATGCAAGTGTACAAAGAAATCCTTTTCACTGGAGGTCTTGGTAGGAAACGCCAACTACAAGTCATAAGAACCAGGTTGTGTGTATCGTTTCTTATTATATACTTTCGAACAAGTGGTCGAAAGAATTTTTGCAATAAAGCCAAGTCACAGTCGGATAACTAAAATTTTAGAAGCCAAGTAAAAGTGGACACTACAATGAGTGTTTTTCTAGAAAAGAAAAAAGCTTTTGTCTTGAAAATTTTTGTATCAATTTGGAGAAAACAACTGTTTTAATTAACTTAAGAGATTTTTGTTTCAGGGTGACAGACCCTGAAGTCTATAAGAAATCAACCTATACAAAGAACGGAGCTAAAGAGAACATGCAAAGGAGAAAAATTGTTAGAATTTAAGTAAACATTTAGGTAGAATTAAGTTAGTTAAGAGACGTGTGGGCCGAGTTTTTTCTACCATTTATGTCATATATGGTTTTTCCCCGGCTCTGTTACCCAGATGGGACACGTCTATTTATTCTGTACATGTAAGAATCTACCGTGATTAAATTACATGACTTTGAATGTTAGTCTAGTTAATTGAGTAAAATTTATTGAAGCTGTGGAAATTCAAATTAAGGAGAAATATTAAAAATTAAACTTAAGATGAATAGTAAAAATTAAAATTTAAGTGAAGCATTAGAAATTAATGGTTAGAATAAAATTTAGACACGTAATTTCTTAAGGGCCATTAAGACCCTCGAATAAATCACGTTTTGTGTCTTGGAGGGGTTTGTGACGTCTTACGCGTCTTTTCTTTAACAAGTCCTTTGGGTTCTTTTGGCCAGAATTAATGGTAACTCATTTCCAACCAAATCCAAGAAACGAGAAGTGAAGAGATGCAAATAATATAGGATAAATATAGGATCTTAGAGTAAGCGTGATGGCAATGTAATGATAGTGTAAAGGAATGTTAGGCCACTGAAGTGCGTTGGGGCAGTGGATGATTATAGAAGTTCGTCGTTCAAGATTCAAATTCTACGTGTCATGGATAAACATATTGGTGATCGATTAGAAGTTAAACGTACAGCTACATACCATTGTAGATAAAGACAAGTTTATTACAGAATAATATAAGGTAGGATTGATTACTTATTATTATATTTGAAGATTAGGCGGTTCGAGTATTGAGAGTGGTCTGAATTATATTGGGTGTTGCGTATTGCGTCATCGTAGATTCTCTCATTAAGTATTTATATTATATTTGTTCAAAGTTTAAGTTGAAAATCTTAATAAAGTCATATTAAGATAGTGTTTGATTCTAGTTCTTACGATAACCCTACACCTCTAGCTCACGCTGATATTTCGAAGGATGTACTTCCAAGGGGAGGTACATCCCACAGTGATTAGCATCCATTAACCGTTTTCGTATGGCAAACACATCATCCGGGATTACTGCCGACCCCGGCCTTCCCGTGTGCTCTTCATCCTGAAGATAATTGCGACATGTGCAAAATTCTTTAAGCTATCTGAAACAGTATCCCGATATGGCGATTCTTCAACCAAATGCCAGTTGAAGCCATTTAATCCAGATTTGAAATCATGGAAATTTATAGCACGGTAATGTTCTCGCGCCAACTCCATGTTCTCTTCTGTCTAAAATTTATTCTACTCTAAGCAACTTGAAGTCTGTAAAAAGTCATCTGCAGTGTTAAAATACTTTGTATTTTCAAATTAAATCATTATTTTTTTATTCTTTCTCATCTGCGCGTATCTCAACAATTTCAGAGTAACCCTCGTATATACACTTCAAGGCATTCTATTCATTTGTTGTAAACAGTATCTCGACAATGCCCGGTCAATTGTTTTCTCTCAACGTGTCAGCAACACGCTCTTGTTTGAAGACGAAGCTGTCAATGGCAGTTACATTATCACTAATTTGATAAATTATGACAGACAAGAAGAACCTGATTCTTTGAGCGCGGATAAAATATAAGCAGGGATTCAGCTTTCCAACATATTGGGAAAGCATATTTTTTAAATTTGAAATCAATTCCGAAACGAATTTTTAATTCCAAAAATAGCTTTGATAATGCGTATCTGGTTATCGTGACGTTTACAAGCAACTGGCCGACAGACGTAGTGTAGCAAAAGTTTATAACTAAATTTTTTGCGCCAAAAAATAAATCAATAGAGATTGCATCTGCAAGTGACAAAATCAGTTCTGAACTAATTCATTACAAGAAGATGCGCACTCTTGGTTACGATGAGTGATAGAGAATTATGTATGTGCATTTTGAATACTTCTCCATGTATACAATGAGAAATTAAATGTTTTACAAAGGTTTCCATGTGTAGTTTAATTTTTTATTTAGTTTGGTAGCACCTTCTCATAATTTTCGTAAATAATGGGCGTATTTTCTAAATGCGCATTACCATAAGCAAGTAATAAAGAAAAAAAATTCAGTCAATTCCTACTTAGATCAACAAAGTAAAATTTTATTTTAGCTACGTTTTATTAAATAGTTACAATTAGTATAAATATGTATAAATCACAACATTAAGTGGTAAATCATTTTTATTAATTATCATTAAAATATCGTGTTGCCATCCAAAACAATCGTGTCTATAAAATTTAAGTTCAACTGAATGCTTTAAAACGTGAGAAAAAAACATTTTTCAAGTTTTGACACAAGTCACCAAAAGGGTCGTAAAAATTATGCCTACGTGGCTGTATTTTTAATTCTTTAAATAATTAGTTTTAATAAATTAATTTTTAGTAATTATAAATAAATTACTGTATTTTAATCCAAAATAATTATGTATATAAAATTTCAGCTCAATTGAGCGTTTTAAAATGTATTTTATTAATGATTGAAAATTCCATCAAGATAAATTAATAAATAGAGTGAGCTAATAGTAGGAATTGAAAAAAAAAACACCGTATAAAAAATTCTGTCGCATGTTGACTTAATTTTTTGTTATATGTGAGTATTAATGAGAAATCTTCACATATTTGTGGGGTTTTTATGCGGTCCCTATCTACCGCACAAAAACAGGTTTTATTGTACCTATATTGCCTAATTACTATGCAAGGTTAATAAAACATTGTACTCTCCCTTTCAACAATATTCTCATTTAAAAAGAAAGTTGTTTAATACACTCTGTCGCAAAAAAATATATGCACCCAGAAGAAATCAAGCTACAATCACGAAACTCGGCAAGAATGTAGTCTGGTAAGAGATATGCAAATGATTAAAATTTCGAAGCCAATGAGACAAGGCTAAGTGTGCTATGCGCATATTAGTTGCGCAAATGGGAGAGTTTAAAAGCATGAGTACGAGCGCCGTACGGCTATCCAAACGAATCTGATGACTTTGATAGACGATATTGAGACTTAGGATGCCTCTAAGATGTAACCGGCGTCAGTACGAACAGCTGACGGACTTTGATAGGGGTCGTATAATAGGCCTCAGAGAAGCAGGTTGGTCGAATAAACGTATCGGCCGCCACCTCGGTCGGAGCGATATGGTAGTTGCTCGGTGTTGGCAACAGTGGATCACAGAAGGTAGAGTGTACCGTCGTGGAGGGTCAGGACGTCCCAGGAACACAAATGATCGTGAGGATCGTGCAATCAGAAGAGTGGCCACTTCGGCACCAACAACGTCGCTAGCATCGATTCAACGCCACTTACCTCCTTCCAGACATCCAGTGCCATCAAGAGAAATCATAAGGAGACGACTGACCGAAGTTGGCTTGAGGAGCCGACGTCCGCTAAGACGCTTACCACTGACCCCACATCATAGGCAGTGTCGACTGGATTTTTGTCGACTTCGGCCAACTTGGAGTGTGACAGACTGGAGACGTGTCATCTTCAGTGATGAATCCCGATTCAGTTTCAGTGCTGATGACTACCGCACACGTGTCTGGAGGCGCACCGGCCAGCGGTCCGATCCGGCATTTATTGTCGAGCGGCATACAGCAATTTCACAAGGTGTGACAGTGTGGGGAGCAATTTCTTGGGACACACGATCATCTTTAGTGGTCCTTCAAGGCACTTTGACAGCTCGCAGATACGTGGACGATATTTTAACGCCGATTGTGCTACCCATGCTATCAAGTCGTCCAGGTGCCATTTATCAACAGGATAATGCTCGTCCACATACTGCGCGACTCTCCCAACAATGTCTTCAAGGATATGACGTACTACCTTGGCCTGCAAGGTCACCAGATCTTTCGCCAATAGAGCATGTCTGGGAAGGCAACTGCAGCCGTCCCGAGATACAGGAGAATTAACTGCGCAGATGCAAAGACTATGGCAGGATCTTCCACAGGGGGTCATAAGTGATTTAATTGAATCGATTCCACGCCGAATTTCGGCTTGTATAGCTGCCAGAGGTGGCTTTACTACTTACTGATTTTTAACCTTTTGCAAGCTGTAACCGCTTAATAAAATGATATTTTGTTCTGAATTTTTAATCATTTGTTTATTTTCATATACACTACATGCATACCAAATTTCGTGAATGTAGCTCAATTTCTTCTGAGTGCATATATTTTTTTGCGACAGAGTGTATTTCATAAGTAAAGTGCACTCAATATTTCTTATTTAAATATGATATATTCTATCAGTAAAAATATATGGCATCTATTTATCACTTCAGTTAACATCTGAAATATACAAAAATGTTTCGCTTTCCAAACACACAACGTGAAACCTTAATATCACATCACCGATGTCATTTGAGACTGTTGGAAATGTTGTGGTATCATCCAAATAAGTACACGAAATCCCAATCCGTCATTTTTTTTTCACAGGAAAAAAAAGAATCAATGCTAAGGGTAAAACACAGAAACATCTTTTCCGAGTACTGATGCATTCCCTCTTTCATTTTCGTTCTGGAACATTCAATTCGCTAAAGCTTCGGATAAATCGCGCTCAGATGTATCTCAAAACCCGCTGGTAATGTATGAAACGTAGGCATTTCAAAATCTCGTATAACAAATTTCACTCCAGAGGAAAGGAGCGGAACGATACACAATAAAAAAAGTAGATTCGATGTAAAATGGAAAGAAAAAGTGCAATTTAAACAAAAAAAATACGCAAACTTTGTAGTAAAGGAGCGTTTTCAATTTATAACACGTGTTTTTTTCTCTCCTTGAATTGCGTTTCCTTGAGTTGTTTTAGATGAAAATCTGACAAATGTTAAATATATATTTTTTTGGATGTGAATTGATGGGATTTCAGAATTTGACTGAAAATTTTTCTCGTATGCATGGATTCTCGGAAAATAAATTGGGAAATTTTGCATGGGTGGCTTATTTGAGCCACGCATCAGTTTATATATAGAAATATATACTCATATATATTTCACGCCTGAACGTTTTTAAAAAGGACATCTCGGTGGATGATATGGAACGTTGTTTTTTTATAAAGAAAGCAGTCATTCAGTGTATATTTAATTTACTAGGATCATGTTCAAGTTCAGTTTTTCTTTTCATAAATCAACCCAGTGTTTCTCAAAGTTCGACCCAATATTCAAACATAATTTTTATCGCCTCTTTCCATACAATAACAATGTATTAAACTCAATAATATTACACTTAGACGCTAAAGATACAATGCGAATTTAACTTAAATGTTACCAGCGTGTATATACGTCTTGTTCAACTGGTGCGTTAAATGATCTGGACGTATATATACGCCTTTCTAAACTACGATTTTTTCCGTCCACTGCTATCGATAGAACTATTCCTAAGGCTTTGGAAGGTAATTAAAGGACGTTGGCCGTCTTTGCGAACAATTTACTTAAAAATTTACTTTCTTAATTATTCCACTCCCCCCGATACATCACATACCCGCGTCTACGAGCAAAACGGTGACTTTGGAGAGTGAGTCGCGTAACTATTAATCGCCAGTTAAGAGATTTATTATAAACCGCTCAAATTACCTTGGTAAGTATTAATTTTTGCATGCATTGTTTATATTTTGTTCATACGAAGCCCATGGTTTCATTGGTAATAATTAATGCTGTTCTTAACTTGGTGTTGTTAAATTAATTATAAAATATATTGTGTACTACATATATATTTATGAGTGAATTATATCAGCTAATTTTTTTTTTTTTTATTTTTTATTATGTCAGAATGATTTTGTTTTACTTTCAGTAAATAATATATTTTTTTAAAATATTCATTTGTTTTCGACTTTTCAATATGCTCGCGTACCCCTCGTAGAGTTATCACGCTTCCTAGGCTGTGACACAGCCCCCCAATCCATGATTTAAGAGCATACGAAAATTTTGTGCATTTTAAGAGAAGACTGTGCAAAAAAAGCGAAACCAAAGAAAAAAAGAAAAATGACAATACTCTTAAAGTTAGTATCACCTGTAAAAAGCGGAATTTCCTGACTTCCTAATTCATCATACAGTTTAAAGTACATATAATCCATGCATGAAAGTTTGATTGGAATGAATTTTGTTGAGCGTTAAAATATAATTTAAAAAGTAATGTGAACTCATGACGGTCAGCCAGGAATGAAAATCTTTCAGTTAGACTGAATGAAAAGAAAAATATTTTTTTGAAAAAAAAAGCAATTATGTTACACATACCTGAAGCTTTCTTCATTTCTCTACACTTACATATCGCTCCGTACACTCACATTTCTGTCGCATTTGTTCCCGAAGTTTAGAAATATCGTGTTTATACTCTTCTGCCGGTTGTGCATGAAGCTAGGTTTTCATAGACTTCTCAAACGTTTTCTACCCAGAATCTATTTAAACTGAGAGAAAAAATAGCAACTTCTAAGAGCAAGGTCCGGACTATCAATCTTTTAATTGCATGCAGTGATGGAAGGTACGAGAATCTAACAGATTTATTTTTCCCGAAAGACAATGTGTTCTTCCCAAAAAATAGTATATATATATACTAAACTCAGTGGCGCATCAGCCGATGAGGGCCAAGGCCTACTGTGTGTCTATTTCAGCCTTCATAAACTTAAGCGCTGGGGTGCATGGGCAGATATCTCGGTCCAGTAATCAGTCTGACGAGCTGCCGCCTGCGTTCAGTTCCCAAGCAAGATTGGTACTCAGACGTCGACCCCCTATAGGGATGAAAGGCTGATTCGACCTTACCAGACCCGGGATTTGAGCCCTGGACCTATGGTGTGGAAGCGCAATACACTACCATTAAGCCACTGGTCTTCCTATATATATATATATATATATATATATATATATATATATATATATATATATATATATATATATATATATATATATATATATATATATATATATATATATATATAAAGCTACTCACTCACTCACTGACTAATCACGATATCTCCGGAGCTATTAAACCTACAGACTTGAAATTTTTGTGGGCAGGTTTCTTTCATGGAGTACACATCAGCTAAGAATAGATTTCGCAAAGATCGAACCCCAAGGGGCATTATAGATAATTAATTCCATTATTCAACTATTAGATATATAGTCTTGAAACTTGGTGCGCAGATTCCTTTCATAGGGTAAAGATCCTCTACAAAATGATTTCTTACGAAAATCGACCTTCAAGGGGCGTTATGCATAATTAGTTCCTTTTTTTCACAATTAGAAGTGCAGCCTTGAAATTTGTTTGGCGGATTCTTTTCTAGAGTAGGGATCCGCTAGAAAATGAGTTTTGTGAAAATCGATCCCCAAGTTGTTTTGCGGTGGATTAAGGGGTGTTAATAATTATTTCCATTTTTAAACTATTATATTTACAATCTTAAAATTTGGTACGCAGATACCCTTCATGGCGTGGAGATCCAGTGCAAAATGGGTTTTTGAAAAAATTGAATTCCAAGTGGCGTTGCGGGGGCAAAAGGGCGTTCTACATAATTATTTTAATTTTTAAACTATTAGAAGTACATTATTGAAATTTAGTAAGCGGATTTTCCTTTCATAGAGTAGAGATTCGCCAGAAAATGAGTTTTTTTTAAAATGAACCCCAAGGGGCGTTGCGGGGACTTAAGGGATGTATTAGGTAATTATTTCCATTTTTTAACTATTAGGCGTACAGTCTTGAAATTTGATAGGCAAATTCCTTTCATGGAGTAGAGATTCGTTACAAAATAGGTTTGGGGAGAATTGACCCCCATGGGACACTGAGGGGGATAATGGGGCATAATAGATAAATATTTCCGTTTTTCAATTATATTCCGTTTTTCAATTTCCTGCTTGAAAATTAGAAGGTATATTCCTTTCATGGAATAGAGTTCCTCTAACAAAGTGTTTTCAGAACACCGATCCCCAAAGGAGTGAGGTTGCGAGAAATTAAAGCGAGTTATGGAAAAATTCCTGCTTTTGAATTTAACCCATTTGCTTGAAGTTTGTTGAGCACGTTTCATTAGTTGAATAGAGTTCCAAAACGAATGTATTTTACTGAAATCAACTCCAAGGGGAAGCGGGGCAGTAATTGGGGCGCATCGATAGACAAAATTCCCATTTTCGAACTACTTAGACTATAATAATAAAATTATGTTTGCATGTTTCTTTTTTGTTGAATTGAAATCCGCTAATAATGCTCTCAGCGGGGTTACGGGGTGTATTGATGCTAAAAATTGCGTTTTGCTGTATTAGATTTAGACATGAAATTTAGCACGTATGTTTATTTTATGAAGTAGAGATGCACTTAAAGTTGCTTTGACAGAAATCCACTTGATTATACGGTTAAGTGAGCACAAAAAAAATCTTTCTGCATCTATTTTAAATATTAATAGAAATTAGAAATTATAATTTCTGTTCTTTTAGTATCAAGAGGCGAGAGTTACAGATAAAGGGTGTTTTTTAGAGGTATAAAACTTTTAATTACAATAAAGCAACGATGTATTATTCGATTGACATGAATTTTTTTTATTCGAAAGATAATCTTGTGGCATTACATTTTGAATATGATTTCTGGCATACGACTGTCACGGCTGTCTCGTATGTAGTCCAATCTGGACGTCCAATTTTCAAAGCTTTTTTCCAACATTTGTGGCCGTATATCGGCAATAACATGGCGAATGTTGTCTTCCAAATGGTCAAGCGTTTGTGGCTTATCCGCATAGACCAATGACTTTGCATAGCCCCACAAAAAATAGTCTAGTGGTGTTAAATCACAAGATCGTGGAGGCTAATTCACAGGTCCAAAACGTGAAATTAGGCGGTCACCAAACGTGTCTTTCAATAAATCGATTGTGGCACGATCTGTGTGACATGTTGCGCCGTCTTGTTTGAACCACAGCTCTTGGACATCATGATTGTTCAATTCAGGAATGAAAAACTTATTAATCATGGCTCTATACCGATCGCCATTGACTGCAACGCTGTGGCCTTCATCCTTTTTGAAGAAGGATTCCACCAGCCCATTAAGCGCACCAAACAGTCAGTTTTTCTGAATGTAACGGTGTTTCGACATACACTTGTGGGTTAGCTTCACTCCAAATGCGGCAGGTTTGTTTGTTGATGTAGCCATTCAACCAGAAGAGCGCTTCATCCCTAAACAAAATTGTTGGAAAAAGTTATTGAATATTGGACGTCCAGATTGGACTACATAATAGCCAGCCGTGGCAGTCATATGCCAGAAATCATATTTAAAATGTAATGCCACAAGATTATCTTTCGAATAAAAAAAATTCATGTCAATCGAATAATACATCGTTGTTTGATTGCAATTTAAAATTTTATACCTCTAAAAAAACACCCTTTATAAATATATTTTTCAATACAATCGAATTCTTAATGCTAGATATCAATAATTTATACATATGTAAACAATATATATTTATGTTACATCATGAAATATTCAGTGAAGCGTGTGGGTAACAGCTAGTATATATATATATATATATATATATATATATATATATATATATATATATATATATATATATATATATATATATGTAGATCAGTAGCGCAAACAGGAATTTTAAGAGGGGGTCCAGGGTCGAAAATTCACCATTCTTGTATCATGCTTCTTTTTGATTTTGTCAATTTTCGGGAACAAAACATAGTAAAAACTAATTTTTGAATAAATAATTAGTTTTATTTTATGAATTAGCATTAATTTTAAGTAATTAATAACATTTTACGTACTATATACTTACAATTATAATCAATCGGAAAAAAAAATCAAGCGATTTTGGGGGTCCGGACCCCCAGGATCCCCTCCTTGTGTGCGTCACTGATATATATATATATATATATATATATATATATATATATATATATATATATATATATATATATATATATATATATGTCAGGTTTGAAAAGTTTAGGTTCAAAATTAAGGAAGTAATAAATGAAAATAGAGCGAACTCTTTACCATCGCGTAAGGATTTATGAGTAAACAAGCCTGTTAAAAGGAGCAACGACAGGACACTCACTCCCAGGCAGGCCCACCCACATAAGGCCACATACACTATCTAGATATGGGATGGAGGAACGCTTCGCGTTCCGTTTCCCAGTGACGCCCAGCATCATCATGACGAAGGCGAACGCATACTAGGAAGGACTTGGCTGGTGTCTCCTCGCTGAGATGTTGGGTTTGGTAACACCCGGTTGCGCGGCAAAAGGTCCGCCATGTTAGATTATATATGATGAAAGCGTAATAAAGGAATATTGTGAAGATGATGCCCTCCTCATTTTACCAGCAGGCCTGTGGCCTGTCAAGAGCCGGCAGGATAAATAAAGAAACTACAAAATTCGCGAGGAAACCAATGGAATGAACTTCAAAAAATATTTTTTTCGAACGAGCGACTGCATTGAAAACGATACTACCATGGAGGACGACTCTTTCCGGCAGGATTCACCAGTCAACACATCCAAAGAACCCTTCTTTTTTCCTGAATTTGATCTTAATAAGTTTAGTAGTTGTAAAAGTTTTATTGACTGTTTTGATCAACAATGTTTGGAATATCAAAAAGACGAACAATGGAAGAAGCAAAATATTCCTAGATATCTCACGGGAGTTGATCTTAAATTTTGGTACGAAAACCATTTATTTGAAAAGTCTTACCAAGAAAGCAAAGAATTATTAATGACGGTGTTCGATGCGACGAAACAAGAGGATCTTCGAAAATTTCACAAGATTAAAACCTTTTCATTCAAAATCCAGTTTCCAATTATGCTAAATTCTTATTTATATTTGTTATAGATTTTGTTTTCTCAAACATTGGGGGGGGGGGAAGAAGAAGTACATTGTAATTTTAAAAGAAGTGCATTGTAATTTTGGGAAGAAGTACATTGTAATTTTAAAAGAAGTACATTGTTATTTTTTTAAAAAAAATAAATAATAATAAAAGTTGTGTTTAAATTTTGAATTTAAGACTTCTTTACATTATGAAAATCAAAATTTAATGTAATTGAATTTGTATTGTATCTTTATTCATAATGAACACATTATTGAAGACTATTTAAAAAAAAAGAAAACTGAATTATGGACTGTATGAAAACATTGTGATGAGGTCATTTTACGATACATTGTGTTATAATAATTTCATTGTGATTATTTGTGATAAGTATATTCTGAAAGTTAAAATATAGTATGTGATGTTATGAAGATTTTATTATGGTTGTATGTTTTTGAAATGATTTGATTGAGTAGAGATTCTAATAATAAACAAAAGAATTGTGAGATAAACAATAATTGGATGATGAACATTGAACTATGATTTTTCCAAGACAGGACTGTGTGAAACATTACATTACATTGATTGAACTTTTACCTGTACTTGATATATCTGAAATACCCTTATTTTTCTTTGCATTTTATATTTCTAGTGATATTTTGATATAATGTTGATGTTGTGTTTATTTTGATAAATTTCTGTGTTATAGTGATGTAATCTTTTCTTTTTTGGGAGCTCCTAAACTCATTTTGCTATTACTTATTTTATATCTATTCTTTGTATGTACTTACTTTAACATTATTCCTAAATTCATTTTGCTGTTACTTATTTTATATCTCTTCTTTTTATGTATTTACTTTACCATTATTCCTAAAATCATGTTATTTACTCTATACCTATTCTTCTATGTATTTATGTACTCATTATTCCAACATTCAATACCATTTTGAAGTACTTGTAGCTTTTCAACATTTATCACTTTATATATTAACATTGTTTACTATTGGTGCACATTTAGTGAGAATTTCACTTGATCTTATGTTATGTTGTTTAGTACTACTATATTTTTGAATGTCTAATGTGAATTATCTTTATCTTATGTTGTTTTTTATTAACCTCATTATTATTATAGTCATAGTGGAAGTATAAGATGTGTGATATTTTTCAGAAAACAATTCTATGTAACACAAAGTTTTATACCAAATTTTTGATACTTTGTTATTCATTATTGCTATTTTTTTTGTACATGTTAGGATTCACCAGCCCACTCTTTTACACAATTATTATATCTTCTAGGTTTTATTTCATTTGGGGAATTTGATATAATTGAAATATAATTTTTTTTCCTGGGGACTTGCCAGTCAGAATTGGCCAATCTGGCTGTGCCAGACTTCAGCGGAGGGGGGAAAATTTGTCAGGTTTGAAAAGTTTAGGTTCAAAATTAAGGAAGTAATAAATGAAAATAGAGCGAACTCTTTACCATCGCGTAAGGATTTATGAGTAAACAAGCCTGTTAAAAGGAGCAACGATCGCTGACGAAGGCGAACGCATACTAGGAAGGACTTGGCTGGTGTCTCCTCGCTGAGATGTTGTACTTGGTAACACTCGGTTGCGCGGCAAAAGGTCCGCCATGTTAGATTATATATGATGAAAGCGTAATAAAGGAATATTGTGAAGATGATGCCCTCCTCATTTTACCAGCAGGCCTGGGGCCTGTCATATATATATATGATATATATATATATATATATATATATATATATATATATATATATACGAGGATAACTCTCATATATACACTTATTCATGTATATTCTATCACTAACCACCCAAAATGCAGCGCATTAGAAGGAACCCCTCCAAATCGAATGGAATTATTCAATATAATTTGCAAATGATTAATAATTAGCATTTCAATGCATAAGTATACCATTAGTTCCTATTATATAAAGTGAAAACGGGAATTACTTTTTAAAGCACTGGAGTTGGGTGAACAAGATTCGTATTCTTCAAAAACGAATGCGAGTATCATGTGACTATGTTTCTAACTTCAACAAGAGTTCTCGCCTATAGAAAGTGCTGATTATCCTTGCAAGAAATTTATTGTATCGGTCGTACTTTACTTCGAAAACAGAACCTTGATTCATTTGTAAATCTGTACAAACCTTCCATAAGAAATGTGCATGTGTTCAATTAATTCTTTCACTTCGATGGAGTGAGGCAAACGTAAAATCCTTCTTTCTGAATTATTCTGCATGCAATTGATCTGTGTACAACTCACATTTCCATAAGTGATATGAGGTGGCTTGATGTAATGGATATGCCTGGACATGTAGGTCATCAGTGATCTTTGTTTTATCTTTTACTTGTAGAATGTAAATTCTGTTTTTACAAATGTAGTCTTTGACCTTGCAATTAAAGTACAGCTTATCCGTATACGATGAAACCATCCGACAATATTCTAAATGGAGTGTGTGGTTTTCCACGTGTATTTGTGACGTTTTGTCGATGCTGTCGATGTTTTGTGTAAAATAAAATTGTCGCGGTTCGAAGGTCACAGGTGTGAGAGGGTTCCTGTGAGAGTGCTACTTAACTTGATTAAAGCTCCTTGAATGATATTTCTTGAAGACTGATAACAAGGTCAGATATAAACAAACAAAGATAGATAGATACGTTTGTCTACGTACGAATTTTAGTAGTGTAGATTAAGCAATGCTAAGATCTTTGCAGATTTCCGTTCTCGTTTTCTGCTTTTAACCCACAGCCTTAGGAAGCTTCATCTTAATTTTAAGTGAAATAGTAGTTACCTTCCCCTTGTGCTCTTTACCTTCGTGCTCGAAAGAAACTCTTCTAAAACAGAAAACTAGCGTAAGCCAAACTCTTTGATTTTTACTCACTCGGCGATGTACCTGTCACCGAATTCCAAATCCAGCTCATGAGAGATTAAATGTTTTTTGTAGGAGTTAGAGGATGATGGTAGCTTAGATAAACAATATCGGCTCGCGTCACAGACAATTCCAAGGGTGTATCAAAGCCAAGTTAGCCTCCTTTCTACTAAATATTTAAAACCACCTATCTTCCACATTACAACTCTCTTAAATATCGCCTGCATCGCTGGTAATTTCCGTATTTTGTTCATTGCCAGAAGGAAAGTATTTTCATGTTAAG
>BMAU01009881.1:0-11637 GCA_019973935.1 Trichonephila clavipes | reverse complement strand
AAAATATTTTTACTATTTAAATTATTTGAATCATTATCACAAGGGGTGAGTAAAGAGCGAGACGAGACCCGCATTGTGGCCGAGGACCTGGGCCTAGTTATCCCATGCCTTTAGACGTCCCTGGCCTCACTGTTCGGCAGGTATTTAGTGGCACTCGGATCCATGACTCGTCAATTCCGACCACGAGTTAGTGACCAGGACCACACTAGCACTTCATGGACTATAGTTTTTGCACATAAAAGATGGTTAAAAATAGTTACAAGTCAGATTAAATTTTGGTTTAAACTTGGTACGATGAGGAAAAATTTATAAAATGCTTCGTGATGTTTACAATAAACATACAAGAAACGATTTCGAAGTTTCGAAGATGATCTAAATGAATTTGAGATGTTTTCAGATGCATCATGAATGCTTGATTTGTCATATGATTTTGAGAATTTCCTGAAGTATGCAGAAAAATGATTCATACTGCACACACATACAGGGTGATTCACTACCAGATCGACAACTCTTGTAGGGTGTGCAGGTAGAGAGCGACTCCAAATCACATAGGAATGTAGGCTCGCTAAGGCCGTAGATGTGAGTTAAGGAACAAAAAAGCTGAGAAAAGAACAGAAACACATCAATGCGACAAAAAACATTTTTATTGAAAGGCTGTACAACAACAGGTGCTCGTAATTACGAACAGAAGTCATCTGTCAGGTGCTACAAAAAATTCTATATACATTCTGGAAGATTCTTGAAATGTCCACGTATCCTATAGGCAGCTACAGATATTCAAGTTATGCAGTCTTCAACTGAAGGAACAAGCATCCTGGAAAACCAAACTTTTTATGACTCCGAAAAGAAATTGATGCACTTTCGAACACCTGTTGTTGTTCAACCTTTTTCAATAAAATACTTTCTGTCCCATAATCTGATCATGTCAATGTTGCTGTTTCTATTCTGTTTCTATTCTTTTTTGCAACTTATAGCTCGCACCTGCAGCATTTTTGCGACCCTAAATTTCTATCTGATTCCGAGACGTGTCTGTATCCTCTAAACACTTTGCCCATTTTTTGTTCCTGTAGCAAATCATCATGTATATATAAAATATACTGCTAAAAAAACTACAGGAGTACATACATTTAACAAAATTAAGCAAACGTTTCTTCTGATAATTAAGGTAAAAAGCAAAACATCCATAGTTCAGGATGTAGCAGAAAACAGAAGAAAAGCTTCATGTGCAAATCAACGTACATGTGGTTGTATAGAAGGGAAAAAAAAGAGAATAAATACAGAAATCACATAATTTCGTAGTTGTTGCTTTTCGTTGTTTCATTGGGAAAATTCAACCTTTCGGCTGTTCTTTTGAGAAAAGGAAACTGAAATTGTCACAACGTAATCTACCAGAATCCCATGGCGATGTATTATCGGAAGACTGAAATCCGGCAAGCACAACGAATTTTAGTGTATGCTGTTCGAGTGGCAATAAATGTCGTGTATGAACTGTGGAATCGATGCTCAAAACAGCCCTTGTTCGACATTGGCCAGGACAGGTCGTCCACGGTTACCACAGCAAATAGCCAGAGACCGTTTATACCCTGTAAACAGCTCGTCGAGACAGGCAGTCAATACGACGTATATCAAAGACAGTTTCTTTTGGCAACGGGACAAAGACTCAAACCAAGCAATCCGATGGAGTCGCAAGCGTGTGGTGTGTATGCACGTAGGTCAATGGTGTGTATTCGATGACCGAAAGACACCGTTCAACTCGAAGAAAGTGGGTTGCTGAATATCGAGATAGAGAGCCGAAATGATTAGAATCAAGCGCTGTTTACAGACGAGTCCAGATTCATTTTTTAGAATGTGACGTCGGACATGTTATGTTATAGCAAAGAAAGGGGCACTTGAAATAACACAATATTTGTACAGGGAAGATAGCATTATAGACTGGGTGGTTTGATGGAATGTATTGTAATCAGCATACGTTGACCTATTGACTCCTGCATATCATACGGAATGATACCCTGATGGCTTAAGCTATACAAAAGACCTGAGACCCTTGTCATACATTACGCAGCAGCCATTGGTAATTCCTTTTTTAATGCAGGCTAATGCCAGAAATCCTACAGCTCGTCTTGTGGGGAATTTTCTTGAAGTTGAAACAATGCAGCACATAGAACCGTAAGCATGTTCTTCTGGTTTAAATCTTATCCAGCATAATTGGGATTCTTTTGGAACTCTTTTGCTCTTGCTGTCCGAGTGGAGACTGCATTTCTTGAAAGAGGGAACAGTATTCCCCAAAGTCTCACCGATAGCATCATTGCATCCGTTCTATACAAGTTTGCTTCAGTCCTACCAGTTCTAGGAGGAAGGCAAAACGCCCTGTTAAACATCCTGTGCATCAATTCTAAGCAACCAAGTTTTGGCATTTACATTCAACCAAAGTGTTCTCCTGAAGCATCATTTCGTGTTCTTTATACTATTAGAAATAATTTAAGTTCCTATACAATTGTTGTTTGCTTCTTTTTATGTATTAAGCTTTTTATACTTGTTCTCCATGTTATGCCCCTTCATGGCTTTCGTGATACGATTTTTCTAACTTTTTGCTTTACCCCCTAATTTTTTTAGCAGTGTATAATCATCTGTTACACACACACACACACACACACACACACACACACACACACACACACAAGTAATATATAAAACAATTAAGTCAGTTCCTACTTAGGTCAACAAAGAAAAATTTTATTTTAGTTACTTTTTTATTAAATAGGTGCAATTAATATAAATATGTATATGATGCTTGTGATTATTTCATTTTGTTCGTTATTATTTATTCATTCATTAAACTTAATTATTGAAATAAAATAGCATAATAAAAAATAATTTGCATTCTCAGAAATAGGCAATCCCAGTCGGGATTCGAACCCACCCTTGGATCAGAAGTCTATTGTGCTATCCATAGCGCTACAGGTACACAGCGAATAAATTTCGTTCTATATATGCTGTTGGGATTATTATTTTGTTTGTTGCTATTTATTCATTTTTAATTAAATTAATCAATCCACATAAAACAACTGTATTAACTCAAGTGTCATTCACTACAAGTTCAAAAATGTATTTGAACTTGAAATGCTGAACAGAAAGTATTTCACTAACGATTGAAAATTTGAACAAAATATATATATTGGAAAATAGGGTTTCATGTTATATGGTTACAATAAAATACATAAATTACAAATTTGGCGATATATATTGTACATATTGCCAAGTAAGTGAGTGAATAAGTGTTTTTGTGTTAACGCCTTACTATAAACAACAGTATACGAGTATATTGCCAAAACATATACTTTGAAGTTAAATCTTGCAGTCAAAGTGTCACGGCAAGTCATTTGAATTACCTTAACACAAAACAAAAAAAATATCCCCAGAACAGACGAAATCCATTTTCAGACAAAGAGTATAATTTGTATAATTTTTACAAAAAAAATATATGCCATAAAATAAGATTTAAGGAGAAGTACATTAAAATCTTGTTAGTTATTAAACTATGAACAACAAATATTGTTCTATATTGTTAAAAAGAAGTGTCACTATATTGATAACAATGGAAACAAAAAGTTTTCTATGTATTTATCATAATAAGGTAACTTGTACTGTAAAATTACTAAAGAATCCCTGAGTTAGTGTTGCAACATTTTATTGCTAATAAATAATTTAAATATAAATCATATCTTATCAAATATATGTGAATATTTGATATTTCTAGAATTGAATAAAACTAAATCATTCAAGAAAA
Organism: Trichonephila clavipes; assembly: GCA_019973935.1. Taxonomy (NCBI): domain Eukaryota; kingdom Metazoa; phylum Arthropoda; class Arachnida; order Araneae; family Nephilidae; genus Trichonephila; species Trichonephila clavipes. The sequence goes on along the minus strand of BMAU01009881.1, from coordinate 7,850 downwards.
TAGACGGTAATCTTATTTGTCTAAATGTTATTCACTTTTGCGTGTTAATTTTTATCTTTACATACGAAATAATAAAACGATTAATACGAAATAACAAACCATTACATTGTAGCAAATCCAACAAATCATCAATTAAATTAATGGAACAAATGCTCAATTGTAATTATTTGAGAATATCACGTCATTAAAGCAATTTAAAAGTCACTAAATCTACTTGAATAATGAATTTAGAACTGATTAATTGTGCTGAACTCGCTTCAATTAATAGGTTATGTTGAAAATATTGGTGTGTAGTTAGATTTTTATTGAAACATTTGGTAACATTCATCAATCTTATTTGATGGAATCTTGAAATAAGGTTTATAAAATTGCCAAAACGTTTTCTAATCTTGCTGATTGTCACAGAGGTTAGAAATTCAAGATATGATTCTAGAGAAAGATACATGTCGAAAACTGTAGCAACTCACAGTTTTGTATGGTCTTCAAAAAAGAGTAATATGAACATTTTTTGCTTTGCAGTATTTCTACAAGTAATTATCATCATTATAACTCAGAAATTGAATGCTTAGGGAATTTATTATAACTCTGCTTAATTTTAAAAATTATAAAGTTTTTGCCATTCAACTTGCATTTATATAATCAGATGTTAACATTAATAATGTCGATGCGTTTATTTATTATTTGATCATTAATTGTACAAGATTTAATAATTTACTCATTCATAGTTCGTTCATTAAAGGTTTTATAAAATAAGAATAAAACAAATGAACAGTTTCTTAGAAAATTTCCTGGGATAAACAAATTAACTCCATCAGGTCTCGCACAGGGTATATTATGCCCACCCCTAACTTTTTTTCAATTCTTCTTCTAAACCTTTTCAAAAAATAGATAGTTTCAGTGTAGCTGACATTTGGGTAGCCTATCCTTTCAGAGGCCTTAGCTTCTAGGCGAGTTCTAAATATGTATTTTGGATAGCGCTCTTGGGGTATGTCATACTACTGCGTTACAGTTCTGAATGTATGAGCACGCTTTAAAATTTGTCTTATGCCACAGCCCATGATTGTAGTTTTGGTAAAGAAATGCCATGACCAAATAATTTAATATATACAGTATTTAAAAGATATAATACAACAGTATTTTCGAACAAGAAATTGTGGTGATGACGAGGAAGAATCAAATGATGGATTGTAAGATATCAAGTATGATTCCTCTTACTGAAATCGATCCAGACATAAAAAAGGAAGACACTGTTGAAAATAATTGCTTTATATGTAGACCAGTGTTTCGTGTATACGCCACTGGGGGCGATGACCTCTACAAGGGGGGCGCGAGCGTGAATGAAAATTTAAAGATTTTTTTTAAAAAGAAATAACCGGAAAGAGAAGTAAAACAAAATGCTTTCTTCCATAATAAAAAAAAAATACAACAACACTGACATAATTTATGTTTATTATCTGGCTTTTTTCCGTCATCAAATAGCTATCTTTGATCCCAAAACCAAATCAAAGAAAAACATTTTGTTTTATTTGCTGTATTTCCTCAATGAGAGATTTTTTTATTACGTTTTAACATAAAAATATTACTCTTAAAAGAAAAACGAAACCCAGACCCCCTGAGAAAATTCTAAGAAGATAAACACCACTACTGTATATATTATTGAAATACTGTACATTAGTTGTAGAAAAGAAAAGGAAGTCATGATTCACTTTTCAGCCAGGCTGCATAGTACGTTTGCTAATCATTTGATTGACCTTCAATCTTATGGTATGGTTATCAATATTAGTTCCTCCCATCTTTTATGCGTTTGCTTTTCGCTTAGGGAAATTGTAAATAATTGAGTTTTGCGATATTTGGAAAAGAATTGATTGGTTTAACATTTCTGTAGGATAATTGAAAAGTGTCCGATTTGCGTCCTTTATTATGGTCTTGTACTTTTGAATCATTTTAGTTCAGTTTTATTGGATTTTTCTCAAATCATCAAAGAATTGAATAGTCCTTGAAAGAAGGTAAGTATATTTCTATAAATTAAAATATTCACTAGAATTCCGATTTGTATCGTGTACAGTAAAATAATTCTAAACAAATGATTGGGGTGACTGAGTCCCTCCGCACTACCATTAATGCTAGTATCGAGTACGCCTGCTCCCGGGTTAAAAACATTTTGAAGTCTTCTCGCTTTAAATGTTAAAGAGTAACACAATTATTGTTCATCGGAATTTTATATTCTTTTTCATAATTTAACATTAATTCTAAATGCTAATTGTGTGAGGTTTAAAAATACAGTTCTTTTAAACAGTTATTTACAATTATAGCATTTATTTAAAAAAATCATTTTACATTTTTTGCATACAATGTCGTGCACACAGTTTTACTCTCCTTACAGTTCAGCTATTATATCAAGAATAATGTTTTATTTTTTTAAAAATGAACTCGTGCGAAGAGTCGGTGTTTCAGCCAGTATACGTTTGATGTATCAGTACTGAAGAAGGTATTTTATAAATAATTTCTATTACTGAATTTGGCCGCGGTAGCCGAGTGGTATAGGTATCGGATCAGCTTGCCTTGTCACGAGAACGAGCCCAGTACCACTAAAGACCCGCCGTGTAGGGCAGCGATGCACGTTAAATTTGTTGAGAGTTGAAACGTTTTCCCGTTGGTGTGGTGTGGTAGTTAGAGAGAGGGGTGCCAACTCAGGTGTCATCCACGTCACTTGACCATGGTTCAAAAATTACGCGGTCCGTCGTCAAAAGCCCTCGTGCAGCTGAACAGTGTGACGTTAATATTCAATCAATCAATCTTATTACTAAATTAAGAACAAGTTTAATAATTATTAGGACTTCCACGGGCTTGTCTTGTAGAGGAAAGTTTTTCAAAGGAAGGTTATATTTAGCCGAGATCTATATTTTATATTTTAAAGGCATCACTGCAGAAAATCGGTTTGAAAAGGTAGGATGTTGAAAATGGTAATAGTATACGAAGTGCTTTTGTTTTCAGTACAGATAATTCCTCATGCACCTTTCTACCCCAATTCAAAGAGCGATTTATTACAAAATTGCCTTTTAATTTTCACTTGATGTGAAATCTATGAAGATTTCTTCTTCGGAAGTTGAGAGCCCTTCTGGAGTATCTTTGAAATATCCCTAATCCACTCGTAACTTGCTACCAAGCTGTCTCATCCAGAAAATACTTTTTTAAAATTCTTTGCCAACATAGCTAAATGATTTTACATGTTTTAAAAAACAATTTTCACATGTTGTTCTACAGATTTGTAAGTTTTTAACACATATCGAGCTGGGGCTTTTTTTTTTTTTTCATCATTTACTTATGTAGTGGTAAATCCAAAATTTAAGTATTTTGAGAAGATCGCCTTAATTTAATTTTCGGAACCATGCTCGTTCGTCTGTGTACTTGTTGATTCTTTATTATGGTCGAATGTTTGCTTACGACTTAAAAATGTATGTATGATATTGTTTTAATCTACTGCCGTAAATACTTAATTACCGTGAATTACAATTAACGTGGAAATTAAAAAATGTACATTCAAGCTAGATTCGGTAGCTATAGGAGTATCGAGTCGACCAAAACTGACTGGAATTGTACGAGGAAAAAGCATTTTTACATGTTTTGCGCAGACGTCCGATAGGGTTGCCCAGACTCACGCAAACGTACCCTATAATGCCAGATGTGATGGATATGATAGAGAGCGACATTTTGACTAGACTATTTTTCTAATGACATTTGTACTTTGAGAAATGAATGCTGAAGGAAATAAATCTTTAATTAAATATATCATTTTGCGATCTGTTCCAATTTAAAAATTAGAGAAATAAAAATAACATAATTCTAAGTAATATATATTTTAAGTAATTTTCTTAAAATATATATTACTTAAAAGTTACATATACAGAAAAATTTAATATACTTATCGTATTAATTTGTACGGTTTATAATTAAGATCGTATTGTAACTTTAGCGTCTCTCTCTCAAGGTGCATTTTTATTGCAGTAAATACATTATTGTTGTACAGGGGGCGAGACAAAAATTTATGATTGAAAATTGGGTCGCCAGTATTGAAAGTTTGAGAAACACTGCTTTCAATGTATGAGTGGTGCACAGAGTATTTTTATGACTAATTAATTAATACTAAATTAAGAACAAGTTTAATAATTATTAGCTACTTCCATGGGCTTGTCTTACAGAGCAAAGTTTTTGAAAGGATTTTTAAGATAAGAAATTGACCCTCTTAGTTCATTTTCTATATTTAGCTGATATCTATATTTTGTCTTCTAAGCAACCACCACATTTTGTAATATGTTCCAACTTAAAAATCAGAGAAAGGAAAAATAACTTAGTAATTATCCTATTACTTAACTTTTTTTGCTTAAAAGTAACATATACAAAATTTAATACTTATGTCATGAATTTGTACGGTTTATAATAAATATTGTTGCTTTATCTTAAAAGTGCTTTATTATTGCATTCAGTAAACTATTATGTAAAAGGGGAGGGGCGATAAAAATTGTGATTGAAAAGGGGGGCGCCAGTATTGAAAGTTTGAGAATCACTGATGTAGACACAGAAAAATTTGGGAAGAACGTAATTTTAAAAGGTACACATCTTATCCACTTTCAGATGAGCTTTTGAAAAGAAAAATAACTATCGATGGAACAGTAAGAGAAAATAAAAAAAAAAAAAAAAAAAAGAAATTCCAAAATTTTATATTTTAAAGAAAAAGAAAGTTTACTCCTGTATGTTTAGCTTTAAAAAAGGTACAACATTTACTTCCTATAACCTAAGACAAATTGGAATTGTCTTCTACATTCAACAATACAGAGTAGTGAAACAATGGATTCATCCTAAGTGGCATCCCCATCGGGTTCGTTTAAAAATCTGAAATAATATTTTCTATAATTTAACCAAAGGAGCACTATCGTTGTTGATGAAATTACCATATCACATTCAATGGCTAGAAAATGTAATTGTTAGACTACCACTAAACATTTTTTTGTGTTGTTGAACGTTGCGACGATAAACGTGCAAAATTATTAGCCTAGTACTCAGAAATCACCAACTAAACATCGAGACGGACGCTGATTTCTGAAGTGTTTTTGATTTCAATATACAAAAGAAGGCAAAGAATGTAGAAATTAACCAGCAATGTTTTTACGAAATTTAAAAAAAGCTAAGATCTAATGGAAACATTGCACTCACTCGCGACGAAGACTAAAAGGAGCGTATGAACAATGTACTTACTGAATGTCCAAATGAAAAGAACAGAAAAACTAAATTTACATGAAGAGTGTTATAAACACACATATTGCACATTTTCCTACTTTTGTTTCTTCTTCACCTTGTATACAACTTTTATGGTAAAAACTGAATGTAAAGCCTTAGATATAAAATTCCGCTCTGTTTTTTTTTGCGTTAAGAATGCCGAATTAAATAGTTTCAGCTTAAATAAAATTACACATATTTCTTAAAAAATAAGAATATTAATGGCTTTTTTTTTTCTTTTTCGTTTCTCTTTTAGTACTTTTTAAATTAATTTAAATCTCTTTAATCCATTGATAAATATGTTAATTTAATTTTAAAATCTTCAGATAATATACCAGGTGATCCAAAAGTCAGGGCGAACTTTAAAAATGAATAATTCGAAAACGAATCGAGATACAAAGATACAGTTTGCACCAAACGGTAGGGAAAAAAACCCTGGTTTATGTGGCAACGATAAAAATAGTTCTGTCGGTGACCAACAGATGGCGCTATCGGATTTCTGATTATGCCAAGCAACAAACAATATAAAAAGGAGAAACTGCAGCAGGTAATGGTAGTTACTTCTCTACACTGCCGTTCTGCGTCCAATTCTGACTTATGGATCACCTGTGTGGGGTTACGCTGTAGATTCTAATATTAAAATTCCCGAGGCTGCTCAGAACTCGCTAATTAGAAATATCGTTAAAGCAGATAGATATACTAGAAATTCAAAAATATACGAAGATATTAAAATTCTACCTTTTAAAAACTATATTCAAAAACTGGTTATTTCCTTTTTTAATAACTTACCTAATATCGATAATGAAAATGTTAAAATGCTCAATAACTATATACCAGTGCCAGATCTCAAGAGACCTAGGAGAATCCTCCTAGACTCGTATAATCCCCCCTAACATTTAACTCTAGTCACTCGCCGGGTGGCGAGTGACCACTATCCTTGCTAAATTCTTTTTTAAATTTAATTCTTCAGTTTTATTTTTCATTTATTTAACTTTTTACTAAATTGCAACCCCACACAGGCTAGTTCTCTAGACCTCCCCTTTGAATTGTTCCAACGCATCAGTGCAGCCAATTGAGTGCCTACTCTCGCAGTGCCATAGACCAATCACAGCAGGGCCTTCTTTAGACAACATCAGGACATTCCCGCCGAAACTGTATTGAAGAAAAACTCCGATCATATATATATATATGACCACGCCTTCTTGCCATGTCGAACCACCACCAGACACACTTCCTTCAGGCAGGCCCACCCACACCAGGCCACATCAACAATCTCAGATATGGAATGGAGGAACGCTTCGAGATCCATTTCCCAGTGACATCCAGCACCAGGTAATGGTAGTCATGCACAATGACGACATACGTAACGCCTAAAATTACTAGTTTCAAATCGCATATTCAGAAAAATAGCAATTAACTTTTTCAACGCTTCTACCTGAAACCAATAATTTTAATATGGATAATACCTACATTCCTAATGGTAATATCAAAAGACCAAGAAGAATTCTTCTTTGATTGTTATAATCCTCCATAATCTCTTAATTTTAATGCAATAATTTTATTGCATCATAATTTGCTAAAATTTTGCTTTCTCTTAAAATTTTTTCATTGTTAATTCCTATCTACCCCACTGGACAAGCGCCTCTCCATTTTCTAAATCACAGCCCCAGGGCAGCCAATTGGAGTCACTGTTCACTATACTAGTGGCGTAACGGAGAACATTTGGGCCCTCCTGCAAAGTCAGGTTATGGGCCCCACGTTGAGTTTTACAAAGCGGTAGACACATGCGTCAGTCAGGCTTTGGGCCCTTTAGAACCATGCCCCCACGATGCGGGGGTACCGAGGGTGTACGTTACGCCACTGCACTATACCCAGCAACCAATCAGAGAGTAGCCTTCTAAGCTCTCACCCACGCTAAAAACTCTTAATTTTTTTCGCCTAGATGAAGCACCCATAGCCACACCTCCCGGATCCCTCGCTCGACCAATCACCGTCATGCCACTAAGCAGAATGAAAACCACCACTTTCGCCATGCCCAACATCAAAGACTTACCACGATATGGGATTGAGGACTGTTTTACAGTCCAGGTGCCCAAAGGAAGACTCCTATTCAAGGTAATTGTAGTCGAAGCTTGTATGCACCGAAATCACACTCCCTGGCGCTGTTAACGCCCACAATTGTCGGAGTGTGAAACCATAGAAAATCCACATGCATTTGTTGAGGTACCCTTGTAACAGCCTAAGGTGACAGTCTAGTGTGGCTTCGCTGCTGATTTCATAATTAGTCCATTTCTTTCGAGGAAGTCACACAGACGGGTATCAAAAACAGTTTCTGCCGCTTGTCAGCAATATGTAGCACTGTTACAGAACAACATTATTTCTGAATTGCAAGCGCAAAAGGCACTCCAAACAGTTACTTTTATACAAGATGGAGTACCAATTCATATTGCTCTGCCTGTGAAACGCCTGCTACGCTCAACATTTGGGAAGGATCGCATTAGCAGCCACTACCTTAATCACGCATGACCTCCAAGATCTTCCGATCTGACATCCTGTGGCTTTTGGCAGTGGGAAAT
>BMAU01009875.1:0-184659 GCA_019973935.1 Trichonephila clavipes | reverse complement strand
TATGAGAAATTAACCTCGGAATATTTATCTACTTTAGATTCCTTAATAAGCTTAAGTCCGTTCTATAATTAATCTCTTACCAATATCTCAAGGCGATCAGCACCTCGGCTTTCTGTCTCTTCTTGTATTCTATTCTCTTCTAAATATCCATCTACTAGTATTCTTCCATTCTATTACTATCCGGCTTCTATCCAACTACTATTAAACTCCTCGCGAATGCTAAAGCTCCCTTATATATCTATTCACTAATCTGCATATCGCGGTTTCTACTTGAGAAGGCAGAGAGAAAACTATAAATATTGCTGTTGTTTCTAATACCACTTGTCAAACAGTGTTAGATCGAGGCCCACGAAATTCATTGTGGCATAGGGTTAAGATGTATGCCTGTCGTTACCTGTAGCTTTGAGCATCATGCAGGTGACAGTACAATTTGGCTGGGCTCCACCCCACTTTTGAGGGATAACACTCGAGAAGTGGTGAGGGACTTCCCACTTCTCCCTTTCACCATATCACGAGAGGATTTGTAGCTCGATGGCTATTCAAGAGTTCTCCCATGCCGCAAAGGCACTATACATTTACAACTTCCATGCCTTCTCTAGGATTTGAACCCAGGCCCTACGACACTTCAGTCCGTGCCACTAACTACTATACCAGATGGGCGGCAAAATATATATACACAAAACTTTCCTTAACTTATTTTCATTTGTAACTTGTGAACCAAATGCTTGAAGTTATTACGGCTTATTTTCGTCATGCGATGAACCTAAAATTATTTACATAGTCTCCATAGAGGTGATCTCAAGCTCGAAGATAAATTTTAAATGGCTCTACTCTAGATTCCTAAGCTTTACAAACTTATGGGTATCTCTGTTAAATCAGAGGTGTGTTTATAAATGCACATTTCTCCAAACAATGTCATTTGAAAATATGAATTCTATTTCACAATATTATATAGGAAACGTTTTGCTTTCGCAGTATATAGGACAAGCAGTTTTTAATGGCTCCGGTGGTTCTCCAAGTTGAGGCAGTTTAATTTTTCCAGTGACGCAAAGCATTCCTTTTGTTTCTCTCTTAAATTTCAGACTCTTTCATTAAGGACACACTTCAGTAACTGCGCTGATGAGTATGTTGGCTCAACCTACAATCTTCTGCTGGGTTGTACCGGAATGCGACTGATATCGTGTGATTACTCAACAGCAAGTCATGTTGGACGCTGAAATGCTTTTTCTCGTTGACATCTTACAGCCATTTGTAACCTATTGTATTCTTTTGGTTACGATCAGAGCAGACCTAATGTTGCAAAAAACAAATGCTGTGCTCGCAAACGTTCATCCTCAAGTCTGGCTGCATGTTGCTCTGCTGCGTCCACAGCACATATTTATGCTATTCTTTGTCTGTTTGTCTCGTTTTCTGAGCAATTACTCATTGCATTACTTTTGCCTATCGAGTACTATGACCTAATAATTCGCTGCAAAGCATTATTTTTAAGTACTGAAGCCAATTGACTGCACTTAAAAAAAAAGTTAAAACAAAAACATAAAATTTCAAAAACTGGAAAATCAGAAACAAAAAGAAAGGTAAAAATAAAAAATATCCTCTCTAATGAAATATTTAATTTTAAATGTACATCATTTACTACAGCTCAATTCTGCACAGTGAGAAACAAAATATTTAATTCCACTCCAACAAATCACTCTTAAGAGGTCAATTTTAATATATAATTTGAATTCAAATGAAAATTAATCGTCAGAGCTCAATTCGTGCCAACTGCTCTGAGAAATAAAGAAAAACAGTTGAAAAACTAAATGAAAAACAGTGGGAAAATACTTAACTATACTCATATAAAGTCAACTCTGTAACATAAGACACTTAATCATAATGGAATGCACCAATGCAATGTAGAAAAAAATAATTAAGGTGATGCCTACATTCAAAATGTCATTCCCACTCGGAAGTATCATCAATGACGTGAGTTACATGTGACAACAAAATTTGTGCATTGTTTACAATTATATATTAAATGTGCTTGCTTTCCTTCATCTCCAACAAAGTTTAGGGGAGAAATATGAACCATAGATGTGTGTGTGTTTGGCTGAAGATTTATTCAGTAGAATACGCAAGGAAAATTCAAATATAAACATGGATTTTAGAGTAAAAAATCTATGATAAAGTGTTGATAATGATTGATAATTTTTGCAATTCCCAATTCGATTAGCAATAGCAATTATTACCAACAAAGTTAAGGGCTTATCTTTATAACAGTGTCTTATATCTAGACACAGACTGCTTTCCACATAGACAATTATTATTTGTTGTGTGGGTACTTGCGTATTAGCATCATCACAGCCAAATTGCCACCATGCAAATCTCATTTTTTTACACAAATCTAACTGATTGGTTCTTTTTCATATAAAAAAAATGTTAGAATCTTTGTTGGTTCGATATCAAGGTGCGATTAGCGTGACACCAATTTTGCTACGGTGATTCTAATATACAAATACCTTTGTGCATTCTAGATCAGCAGTGACAAATTGTTGGTACGTAAGAAATTTTGGATGATCCACAGGAAAATTGGGACATTTGTACTTTTATGATATACTCACACAAAATCAACACTATCGTAAAAGACACAGCTATCTCTCTCGTAAACAATAGGAATGCAATGCCTCAAAAAATAAATAAGGTGATTGCCTACATTCAAAATGTAACAGACACTGGAAGCTGATTGACACATAAAATTGCAAGACATTAAAAAATGGAAAAAAAATTAAAATACAAATAAAATATTTAACTTCAAACGTAAATCAATCAACACAGCTCAATTCTGCCGCAATGGGAAACATTTCATTCCACTTGAACAAATTACTCCAAAGAGGTCAATTTCACTGTATAGTTTTTGAATTTAAATGAAAATTGACAGAAAAAAATTCTCACAAATTGCACTGAGAAATAAGAAAAACAATTAAAAAACTAAATGAAGGACAATGAAAAAATGAACTATACTCAAACAAAATCGACACTACCGTAAAAGACAGAGAAAGCTTAGTAAATATGTTGTAAATTTTTAAAAAAGTTCACCTCAAATAATTTTTAGAATGATAAAAACTTTCAAAAGCTCAATATTTTTAATTTTTTTAAAAAAAAATTATGGTGGGCCGCGTGTTTGACATGCCTGACCTAAAATATATATTTTTAACTTATTTTACGATAACTTGTTATTTAAAGGAACTTTATTTTTTGGTAATTTTAAATGCTGTTATTGCAGAAAGTGAATTTTTGTTAAATACTGTGCATGATACCCCAGTAGTTTTAAAACATATTTAATCTACATTTGTAACAATGCTTAATTGGATAACTACTGTTGGAGGGAAAGTATAGAAACATTTTAAGCAACGAAAAGTAACTGACAAACTGCTAAATAAACTGCGTAACTTATTTTTATTTATTTTTCTGTATATATCTATAATTACATAGGTATAGATTTAACTACTAATATATTTGAAATTTATTTAATAATTCTTTATGTTGTGATACCAATAAGGTAACTGTCTTTAAATTTGAGTGTATGCCATTTTTTTGAAAACTAAAAAATATTTAAACGATAAAAATAAACAAGTTGAAAACATTTCATACAATAATGTGTACTTTATATTGTAATTGCAATTGATTTCATTGATTTACTATACAAATTTACAAAAGGAGGGTTCATGATGCATAAGGTAAGAAATGAACAAGAGTGGCAAAAACTTTCCACTACCCTTTCCTTACGGCTGCCGTTTGCCAATCCAAAACTCAGCAGGTCCAAAGGTGGTGGATGATGGAAAGACTCCAATGAGCAAAAACAAGTAAAATAGTTTGATTAATGGGAAAATCCCTCCCGAACCTAAACTGGCAAAGTAAAACATGAAGGAGAGGGACTGTTCTGTAAATTGTGACGGGCATAACAATTTAAGGTGCAATTGGCACCGGTGAGGATTCATTTTTTTAATACTTTTTTTATTAAACCAAACATACTTGCAGGAAATTAAAAAGATTACTAAATTAATCATTTAATTGTGTACATAAAACATAAGAGTAAATATTAGTTTACTTGTTTAAATAATAATTACAAGTATATGATTATCGATGTATTTACTACGAATGCATTGCGATGAACGTAAACACATTTATTACATTGTAGCAAATTATAAGAACCTTTTATATTTGTATATTTATTTTTTTTACAAAACTATGCTTATTCCTTAGCTTTAAAATTTATTTTCTTTGTCTTATTTAGAATAGTTAAAAGAGGAAAATAAAATTTGGAAGATATTCTTATTCTTTATTGGGTCACTGTCATTATACTTGAACAATAAAGGTTTTCTCAGAGTTTTAATCGTTGCAAAATCGTTAATGACATCATTGTAATCAAATTCTTTGCAATCCATTTTGAGTGCATAGTAACATCAAACTGTTAGGCATTTCTTTTTACATAATAAATCTCAATTCAGTGTTTATTCTTTTAAGGGCAGAAATGCGTGTCTCATAATTCATTAGGCGGTGGTACGTTAGCTGTAATTTCATTTCCTCCCCCCTCTTTTTAGACCTAGGCATGTCCCAGCATGCCTGACAGCAAAATGACATTCCTTTCATATTCATGGCGCAATACTCCTTAGGTGTGTGTGAGAGAGAAAGAGTCCCTGTGTGGTTGTAGAACATTATACATTATTGACGACCATAATTCTAAATCGAGATCAGATAACCAGAATGACATTTGAATTTGCAACTTCTTTATATTCTGCATGAAATATAGCGTCTTTAGCCCTTATGAAATAAAAGCCTCACAGTTTAAAAAACTGCTGAATTAAATTTTTATTTATAAAATATATAGCATGCTTCAGTTTGTCATACCAGCGACATCACATTAGTATTAATAAGGAAAAATTTAATATGATTGGGGAAAAGTCACTTTAAAACTATCGGATACAAGATTCTCAAAACGAAAACTATTGCAAACATGGCTTTATTAACCACAGTTTCATTCGAATATTCTTTTTACCTGAATTTATATTAGAAATTTCAACACAAAAGTTGCTTACTCAGGAAGTTGCTGTGCCTAAAAACCCAATTCAGAATATACCAATATACTTTATTAATATTTTTTTGGTTAAAACATTTTTTAAATAAAATTATTGAATTAAATTTAAAGTAAAGAACTTTTCTAAAATACTTCAGAAAAGGGAATAATTTAAAAAAGTCACACTACATTCCATTATTTTTTCTTATTAAGCTGCTTAAAAAAAGATTTTTCATGCAACTTTGTATTGACATACATCGCCACAAATTCTTCAGAGTAGGTTTCTGTTGTTAAAAAAGTTTATATTTTTATAGTTAATCACTGTACGAAATTCGGAGTGTTTCTTTTTTTTTTAATACTCATTTAAAATATGTAATTAACACTGTAGATCTTTATAAATCAAAAGACTGGATTGAAAAAATGAAGTACGCTGATGATCCACATACAGAAAAGCGGACTAAGCATTGGGACAGCGCGAAGAGCAGTTTCATTGTGAAACTTGTAAAGTGAAAGATAGTTTTCATGTACTTGAATGATACAGAAGGACAATAAAAGAGGGGAGTCATAGAAATTGTGTTAATATTTTTTTTCATTTACATATTTTTTTCTATAAGGTAGAATCAAATATAGAAAAATAAACAAATTTCTCCAGATAGCATTGAAAAAAATCTCCTTCATTTATACATTACTAATGAAAATCAGAAGGAAAGAAACACCTTATTAAATTAATTATTAAATTTAAAATACTAGACTCATACAAGAGCCATTATCATTCTATTCAAAATTTTTTGTAACATTTTAACAGATCACAGTTTACACAAAATATTTTACTGAATTACAGAAGAATTAAAATGAACTGATATTTGAAGCCTTTATGCAAAAAAAAAAATATTTAACCGAGTCATTGATTATTTATACAAGTTTGTTAATTAAATATGTATTTTAGCTCTAGTGTTTTAAATAAATGTTTCTAAATGTATTTAGTATTTTATTCTAAGAAAACAATCTGTTTAGACCAGGGGTGGCTAAACCAAATCCCCTCACGGGCCACTTTAGGGAAAACATCATAATCCTGCAGGACGCATATAAAAAATATATATCTTTATATTATGTGTATGTGTCCATTGCAAATATTTATTGGAGGGAAAATTTTAAACAATTGACATATTATTGTTTTTCTTCTATACAAACATAGATAATATAATAATAATACAATGATCAAATAATGTTTTATTTATTTAATTAGTGAGGTATGTTTCTCAATTCTCACTTAGTTTTTGTAAGTTGATCTTAATGCGTGTATTTGTACATCGCGTAATTGATGTTGCAGGTTTTCGTCCGTTAAGTTTGAGAGCAAGTTTTGTTTGATAAATTTTAATTTCCAAAGAAAAAGATTTGCAGTAACATAAGCAATGCAATAAAAAAGAAACTCATATGGAATTTATTTTTTAAAAAAGTCTAAAATAAATATATTTTGTAAAGTTGTAATGAATCTCATAAGAGCCATAAAATTATTCCAGGTGCGCTACAAGAGATGGCCACCCCTGGTTTAAAAATTAATATATATTTCTTATTGTGTCAAACTGAATGAGCAAGACACTCTGATGTATAACCCTATTGAATTTGCATAAAAAGATTTTTTTATCCAAGTCTGCATAAAAAACACAATTTTAAGTTTATCAAACATTGCCATGAAATGTTTCTAAAATTTTGGAAATATTTCCTACATTAAAACTAATATTCACATATACAGTATAATTGCAAACCTATTTCAAGAACCAAACATAGAGCATAAATAATTTTGAAATGAAATCAAAATATAATTACCCATACATGAATCAAAATATAATTTACTTAGAAATCTACAAATGATTGAAATGCCTCGAAAACAGTATTCCTTTTTATTTGTCAAAATTAATACATTTATGCCATGAAAAGTCTCTCAGAAAATACAGTAGTAAAGTAAACATATTCAAAAAAGCTTCACATCTTGAAAGCGGAAGAAAATCTCTTAAAAGAATGTTACAACTCTCTTACTCCCACTTCATTCTTAGCACATTTCACTAATGCTGAATCAAAATTAAAGCAATGATTATTTCTTCACATGCCTTTAACTATAATTTGTAAATATAAAAATTATTTTTCAACTGATGCCTTTGCGTAGAAAATTTCTAGAAAAGAATGCTTTAAGGTTCGAAGGGGAAAACTCATTAATAATTACTTTTCAAAACAACATAAGCTGTTACGTATATATATATATATCATAAACCTTAATTTTTTTGGCATAAATACGTTTTTTGATATCCTTATTACAGATTGTAAAAATATATAGCTTTTCTTTTATCTGAATAAGTAAATGTCTCTTTAAATTATCACTTTGAGAGCAAAAAACTTTTTGCATTATTCAATAAAACCAACTTCCTGGGTATGAGTACAAAAATGAGCATTTAAGGAATCACTTCAAGAAAAAGCCTTGCTGTAAAATTACAAACATGATGATTTTCATTGGCATGAATAAATAAATACACATTAAAAAAAAACACTTTGAAAGAAGGCAATTGTTGCATATTTCATGGAACATGAGGCTTTTCCTTGGTGTGAATTCGTAAGTGAACTTTAAAATTACTTTTTTCAGAGAAAGCCTTATTGCATATTTCACAAACATAAGGCTTTTCCTTGGTGTGAACACGTAAATGTCGATATAATTTGTCACTTCGAGAGAAAGCCTTATTGCATATTTCACAAATATAAGGTTTTTCCTTGGTATGAACACGTAAATGCACATTTAATTTTTCACTTCGAGAGAAAGCCTTCTTGCATATTTCACAAATGTGAGGTTTTTCCTTGGTATGAAAATGTAAATGTCTCTTTAAATCGTCCACTTGGCTGAAAGCCTTCTTGCATATTTCACAAACATGAATTTTTCCCTCAGAATGAATGTGTAAATGTCTTTTTAAATTACATCTTCCAGCGAAAGCCTTATTGCATATTTCACAAACATAAGGTTTCTCGTTGGTATGAAAATGCAAATGCGATTTTAAAGTACCCCTAAAAGAGAAGGCCTTATTGCATATTTCACAAGCATGAGGTTTTTCACTGGTATGAATACGCAAATGTGATTTTAAATTACCCTTAAGAGAGAAGGCCTTATTGCATATTTCACAAACATGAGGCTTTTCCTTGGTATGAATTAGTAAGTGATGATCTAAATTACCTTTTCGACAAAAAGCTTTGTTGCATATTTCACAAACATATGACATTTCCTTGGTATGAATTAATAAATGTGCTTTTAAATAACTTCTTTGAGAAAAAGCCTTATTGCATATTTCACAAGCATGAGGCTTTTCATTGGTATGAATATTTAAATGTGCTTTTAAATTACTTCTATGAGAAAAAGCCTTACTGCATATTTCACAAGCATGAGGCTTTTCATTGGTATGAATATTTAAATGTGAATTTAAAGAACTTCTTAAAGAAAAAGTCTTGCTGCATATTTCACAAACATGAGGTTTTGCCTTGGTATGAATACGTAAATGTAAATTTAAGGATACCTTTTTAGAAAAAGCCTTACTACATACTTCACAAACATGAGGCTTTTCATTGGCATGAATACGTAAATGTGAATTTAAAAGGACCCTGTGAGAGAAAGCCTTATTGCATATTTCACATACATGAGGTTTTTCATTGGTATGAGTACGTAAATGCTTTTTTAAATTACCCCTAAGAGAGAAAGCCTTATTGCATATTTCACAAACATGGGGTTTTTCACCAGTGTGAATACGTAAGTGAATTTTTAAATTGCCACTACAAGCGAAAGCCTTATTGCATATTTCACAAACATGAGGCTTTTCCTTGGTATGAATACGTAAATGCGAATTTAAACTGCTACTATGAGAAAAAGCTTTATTACATATTTTACAAACATGAGGCTTTTCATTGGTATGAATCATTAAATGTAATTTTAAATTGCCCCAATGAGAAAAAGCTTTGTTGCATACTTCACAAATATGAGATTTTTCCTTCGTATGAATGCGCAAATGCAAATTTAACTTGTTCCTTTGAGAGAAGGCCTTTTTGCATATTTCACAAATATGAGGTCTTTCCTTGGTATGAATTTGTAAATGAGATTTTAAATAGCAAACTTCAGAGATAGCCTTGTTGCATATTTTACAAACATTTGACTTATCATTGGACTCGATACTCAAGTTATTCTTTAAACTATCATTTTGAGGGACAGCCATGTGGCTTTTCATTAAATTGGATATCTTTTTTCAGGGAAGAGCAAATAAATTCTTTGTTAAGTTAAACGAGGAAATATACGTTTGTGTAGAAAACAGTTTATTAGAATGGTTAAGAATAAAATGTTTTCTTTTTAATACAATATTGAAATCAGAATTTATAAAATAAAACACCTCTTTTAATTAATAAATAACTGGTTTTATGTACCCGCCAATCAAGGTAACAATATATTACGTTTTAAGCCACACAATCATAAGCAAAAGTTATTAATATGGAGTGGGAGATCTTTGAAATTGAAGAAATATTTTAAATTCAGATGGATATCTAAAAGACTCATAAACTTCCAAAATTCAAAAAATACTCTCCAAGATTTGTTTGACTAAATTGCTTTTCTTTGATATAATTTTTAAAAAAACAGTTTAGAAGGTTTCAACTTCTATAGAAATCATGATCATTCAAATGAAAGTGATATACTGACAATATTTATGCAAAATGTTTCCGATAATTTCTCGTAGCTCAGGTGATGTATTGTCTTATCAAAGGGAGAAAATAGTAATTAAGAGATCTGAAAATCTGACATTGTAAAAAGGTCTTTAACTTCCACCTAAGGCATTCTTAAAAATCTCTCATGGAAAATTTTTTTACTTAATTACTCCATATTTATGTTGTTCATCTTCTTTAAAATTTTTACTTTTCTCCCACAGATATTTTGGGTTTCTTCTATGACCTTGAAACAGTTTTTATGAATCCTGCTGGTTTCTAAATTCTTCTAATTCTGTAAAAATAAAAAGCAAGGATTAAAAATATTTAAATCATGTAAAAACATCTAAAAATTTCCGAATATGTAGTTAAATCAAATAACACCACACGCTAGAATTTTCATAGATATCTGAAAACATTTATATTGACATTCTTTAACATTTTACACAATAACTATTCAAACATTCATCAGCATTTTTGAGTTTTTCAAAGTCACACACACACACAATATTAACTTAAAATTTCACAGTAATAAATTTATTTTCAGGACTATTTGTTTGCCCTGTCTCTTTCTTAAAAAGAAGCACCAACTTTCATTTAACTAAACTAGATGGACCACACTTTATTCTGAGAATGTATGTTACTGCCATTCTTCCTGATGTAATAAAATAAAATTTGTAATTCCATGTAAATGAATGTTTAAAGGAGGATTTTTGACAGCTAAAAGCTTGTGTTTTGAAACCGTGTAAAACAATAAGCATGCTTCTAATTATATAAAACAATTTATTATAATTGTAATAAGTACAATAATTGAAGGCTTAATATGCAAGTTTCAAAAATTTAACTATAGGTCTTATGAACTTTTTTATTTTCAGAATTGAAATTTTTGAACTTTGTCAGAATTTTACTTAACAAATGCCAACTTATTCATTATTAGGTTAATAGGCTTCTTGCTCTCCAATATTTTGTTACAGTAGATTTACAACATAATGCAGGGCATTTATGAATGTTGTTAGCATTTATCTTTTGTCCAACGGAACTTAAAATACAAACAGGTGAATCAACAATTTCAAAGCAAAAAATGCAAGTATGGGGTCAGTAGTGTCCAGTCAAAAGTCTAAACATAGCAGTTGCAGCTGATTGCATTTTGTAAGAGGTAATGAATGGAATTTTAGCATCTTTCACAGGTAATAAATAATGTGATTTCCTATTACATGACAACATCCCTCTAGAGCAGAGGTCAGTAGTTTTGACAAAAAGTGCCAAATTGTCAGTGAGACAAGAAAACTAAGGTATCAGAGTCATTTTTATGCACAAAAGTGATCTCTTTGTCCTCTGATATCAATGACGCTCAAGAATGTTATGTGTGTGTTATAATTAATATTTTTATATAAAATAAAGTATTCACAGTAAAATTTTTCATTCCTCCAAAAAATTAGATAAATTGAGGATATTTTTATTTCTGTGGCTCAACATATCAAAATATCATAATTACACTTCTACATTTAATATTTAAAACTCATTCCATAATGAAGGACAACAATTCAAAATAAATATTGAATTTATTGATATTTACATTGAATGGTGCTAAAAGTTTGACCGGAGTAAATATACAGTGGTGGCCAAAATTATGGACATTTTTTAAAATTATGTTTTTTAAGTTTGCATGCTCATAGAAAATTTTACGTAGCACAAAATGTTAAGTATTTTATATCATTTTAAAGAGAATCTAATATTGAATTCAATACAAAAAGAAAAACCAAATATTTACAATGCAAAAAACATTATGCTGCAATAACTGTCGATATATATTAGATACTGATGGTAGCAGAAAGTTATCAGAGCCTACTGAGGTTGCCTTTCTTCTTTATTACAGCTTTATATCGATGTTCCATTCAGCTGAAAATAGTTTTAAGCTCTTCCTTCATTAATACATGATGCCAGGAAACAGTTATATCCTCAATTAGTTCCTTTTTTCTCTCATGGATGCCTCATTTGGACAAGAGTTTTCAAACGGTGCCACAAGTTTTCCCATAGGATGGATGTCAGGACTGTTTCCAGGCCAGGATAACAATGATATTTAGTAAAAATGCAATGACATCAAATAAAAGAGTAGATTGGACACATGTGTGACAAGAAAGAGGTATTTCCTTTGTTAAAATTACATAACAGGTGGGTAGTTTAGTGACTACATCTGGAGACTGGTAGTTTTTTTTAAGATGTCTGGAGACAAATTTAATTAAACAAAAAGGCAGGAAAGGGCCGGAAAAGGTGCACCACAACCGCACCATGGCCGAATCACATTGCCATTGCCAGTTATGTTTCTTTCAGATAAAATGGATAGTGAGTACTTGGACTTACCTTTACACACAATAAGGTTACATAGCATTTGAAGGAAAATGTTCTAAATGTGTTTACATCTTGTTTAGAACTAAACTGTTCCAATGAAAAGGGCATAAGATATTTGGAATTGGCAGACATTACTTCACATCATAATGCTGTCAATGTATCATTATAATGATACAAAAATATTTATTGCATACACGTTATTTGAGGAGGAAGAGTGATTTGAAAAAAATTTACAAATTATGGTAAATTTTACTATGGTGATTGAAAATTACACAGAGGAAAAAGAACTACTTGGTCATTACTCTGAACATTGCTTTGCTTTAAGGGGCTGTTCCTTTTGGAGGGAAGATCAATCAGCAGCCCTGTAGAGGTTAAGTCTATTGACAGAAAATGCTTTATAATATTAATTTAAAGAAACTTTGCCTAAAATATCTTTGGTGCATTCACTAGACAGCTAAAGCAGAAAATATTATAGGTGAGAAACCTAATGGTGAGCTGATCCTTAGCTATCTACAGCTAAAAATGTATTGTCATATCTGGGGAAGATAAAGATAGTTTCAGATCTGAATTTCATAAAAAGGGTTTTTTCAATTTCCAATTAAGGGCAACATTATAAACCTTTGATGTAAAATATAAAAAACTAATAAAACACTATTTTTATGTAGAATTCACTTTTTATGCCAAATACATTTTAATTTTTTCTTACAGACATCATGGAATTTTTCCACCTCTTTGATTTTCTTTGTGTTGGATCACTTCATGTGTAATTTCTGTGGTCGCACAAATTCTCCATTCCTCTGAAAATAAATTTCACCATGAATATCAAAATTGAAATTTAGAAAAAACATACGACAGAATTAGAACATACAACCAGGCAAAATAACATCCCAAGCTCAAATTTTCATAAATTTCAGGGAAAAAATTACATCTTTAGTCTTTGCTAGGAAATGCAAATTTTGCCTTTTTTTTTTAATACCATTAAAAAAAAGGCATTTGGAATTTATTTATGAAAATACTTACTGAAAATTTCATGAGAACAATATTATAGGCACACTGGTTTCAAGATAATGCAGTGGAGAGACTGCATAAAAAAGTTGCACTTAAAAAATATGTCAATTATTTACGAAATTTATGAGAAAGTACTTCCAAACAAAATACAGTCAGGTCTCGTTTTATGCGGTAGATATGTTCTACCGAAAAACGCATATAAAAAAAATCGCATTCAAAAAGACATTACTTGAATGGAAAAAGTAGGGATACATTCCTTAGTTTTCTAAAATCACATAAAACCAAAACAACTAGTTAAAATTAACTTAAAACCACATAAAAAAAAATTGCAGAAATGAAAAGAAATAGGCTGCATGATAAATTACTTCGAATGTCTGAAAGAAATTCATACAGAAGCTAAAAAAAAAAAAATTTGTATTCAAACCTTAATTCATTTTATTTTATGGAAAAGTAATACACATAGTTTTACATTTTTAATCATTATCGCTATCTGATAATGGTTTGCACCGTTTGGAAAGTGGTTTCAAAAATTACCATTATCAGAAGAGACCATCTCTGCTATAGCTCTTCCTTTTCTGACAGTGTAATCAGTAATTAAACTTTGTGATGAGGATTCTTTTATTTTTTTTTATATAGTTAACGATATCCAGACATGTAGTTCTGCAGCTCACGTTGTAATTTAGAGGCTCGTTCAGAATTGGGGTCATTAATAAGAAAATTTTCTAATTTACTGTAAAATTGAAGACCTTCTTGAATTACATTTTCCAGTGAGGGGAGTTGATCTTTCCTATATCATCATGGCTGAAGGTATTCAAACCATCTCCCTTAATTTCATGTGCCAAATTAATTATTTCATCTGATAGTGTCGATGTTTGAGTGGTTGTATTGTCTGTCACATATGCCGGCCAAATCTTTTTCCAACAGGCATTTAAAGTTCTAGGTCTTATTTGAGTGGAAGCAGATGCAACATGAATTAAAGAATCAAAAATAGAAAATTGTTTCCACACATCTTTTACTGTTAAAGACTCATTTTCTAGTTTATTCAAGATGAATTTGTACGTTGTCTTAATATAATATTTTTTAAAAGTTGCAACTACGCCTTGATCTAATGGCTGAATAAGGCTTGTTGTATTGGGCGGAAGAAATACTAGTTGAACATTTGGATGTTCTAATTGTGGATGACTTGCTGTATTGTCAACAATTAATAAAACTTTAAAATCGAGAGATTTTTCCTTCATATAGGCTTTCACTTCTGGTACTAAACAATTATTGAACCATTCTGTAAAAATAGCTGTTGTCATCCAGGCTTTCGGGTTAGCCATCCAATGCACAGACAGTTGTTTTAAATCTTTACCTTTAAGGGCGCGTGGTCTAAGCGATTTATTTATTAAGAGAGGTTTCAACATTAGATCTCCTGATGCATTGCTACAAAGTAATAAGGTGACTCGATCTCTACTTGCTTTATGTCCACTTGCAGTTTTTTCATCCTTTGCGATGTAAGTACGGTTAGGCAATTTTTTTCAATAAAGTCCTGTTTCATCAGCGTTAAATACTTGATCGACAGAATAGTCCCCATCTTCAATAATTTTCGCTAGCTCCTCTGGAAATATTTTTGCTGCTCCTTCATCTGCTGTCGCACACTCTTCCCTGTTATCTTAATATTATGAAGTGCATTTCTTTTTAAGAACCCGGTTAGCCATCCTTTGCTAGCTGAAAATTCTTTTCCAGCTTGGGAAGTGGAAGTTGATGGTTCTGACTGTTTCATTGACTTATAAAACTGAAGAGCTTTTTCTTGGATTAAATAACCACTTACAGGAATCCTTCTTTGAACTTGTTTCTCAATCCAAATTGCGATGGCTCTTTCCGTTCTTTCTAATAATACATCCCTTGTGTACGATGCAAATTAGGTGCTTAATTTTGTACCAGAAATGACCTATTTTCTTATTGCAGCTTCATTCTTTTTAATTGCTCTGACAGTAGATTCGCCTAAATTAAAATGTTTTTCCAATAGCCGTAGATCCTTCTCCTTTTCCTAAGCGATCTAAAATTGCACTTTTCGTTTCCAACGAAATTGACTGTCTTTGATGTTTTTTTTTCTCCATTGGGCCAAAAAAAAATTTTAGAAAAGAAATTTAAAAAAATTACAATTACGATTTTCTAATGAAAAATAAAACTTTACGACACTCACTTTAAATCCAGAAATCAAAATTTGCTGCTTATTATATTGCAACTTAAATTCGCCACTTATTAAATTAAAACTTTTATAAAAATGAACGAGGCACCGCTAAGAGAAAATAAATTTCGAAATAATGATATCGTATCAGTACACTACTGAAATAATGAATGCGAATCCAAGACTGTCGCAGCCGAGCCGCAGACGTAATCACCAAGATACAGAATTTCTCGGAATACTACGATCTACGTCTCAGTACAAAAAAAAATAATAATAACAAAAAACAAAAATCTAGAAATGTTTGGAATACAAACCACAAATGTTTGAAATACAAACCGCACAACTTCAAAATTGCATAAAAACAATCTGCATAAAAAGAGACCTGACTGTAAATAATTAAATTCTACATGGAAACATTTTTAAAAATTTAATTTCTCATTGTATATACAGAAAATTTTAAAATTCTCACACATAATTCATTGCTGTTCATTGCAATCCAAAGCATGCATCTTCCTGAGATGAATTAGTTCAAAATCGCTTTCTTCACTTGAAGATACAATTTCAGTTTATGTATTTTTTGACACCATAAAGTAAGTGATAAGTTTATGTAATGTCGGTCAGTTGTTAAGTTGCTTGTGAACATCTCGATAACCAGTCCTGCATGATTGAAGCTCTTTTGGGAATAGTATCTATTTAAGAAAATGCTTTTCCGATTTGTTGGAAAGCTGGATCCAAGCATATATTGTATCTGTTATCAAATCAAAGAATCCTGTTCTTCATGTCTGTCTTCATAATCTATCAAATTATTGATCATGCCTTAGAAAGTTTCATCTTCAATCAAGTCCATGTTGCTAGTGTGTTGAGAAAAAGCAATTGAACATGCATTGTCGAGAGACTGTTTATAACCAATGAACACAGTGTCTTAAAGTGTACATATGTAAATTGAAAGAAAAAACACACACAGGGGCTCCAATACCATTAAAATTCATATACCACATTAAAAAAAAAAGGCACAAAAAAAAGGGTATAAAAATAAAATTGCACAAAACAAAATCACATCAAAAAGGACCGCACACAACCAGGTTCTACTGTATTTCATTTGCCATGTCCCTTTTAAAAAGAGCACCAAATTGTTCCCTAATATCTATATTCTCTTTCATCTTAACATTGTTCTAATCTGCTAGAAAAATAGTGCTCTATTCTGTTTTTCAATTTAAAATAAAGCAAATCCACAGAAATTGGTAAAAGATGTCATATATTGCAAACAAATTGGGATTTTAAGGTGATAGACATGAAGTTAATCATATGTTAAAGGCATTTGATTTTTAATCAATGTGTTGGGATTAGCCAGTTTATTGATTTAATATCTCGATTGATTGAATATTAACGTCGCACTGTTCAGCTACACGAGGGCTTTTGGCGACGGACCACGTAATTTTGAACCATGGTCAGGTGACGTGGACGACACCTGAGCTGGCACCCCCCTCTCCTAACTACCACACCACACCAACGGGAGGACGTTTCAGCTCTCGACAGATTTAACGTGCATCGCTGCCCTACACGGCGGGTCTTTAGTGGTACTGGGCTCGAACCTGTGACAAAGCAAGCCACAGTC
This sequence comes from Trichonephila clavipes, assembly GCA_019973935.1. Classification (NCBI taxonomy): domain Eukaryota; kingdom Metazoa; phylum Arthropoda; class Arachnida; order Araneae; family Nephilidae; genus Trichonephila; species Trichonephila clavipes. The sequence goes on along the minus strand of BMAU01009875.1, from coordinate 167,739 downwards.
CGATACCTATACCACTCGGCTACCGCGGCCACGATTTAATATCTCAAAAATAACTAAAAAATTATAAAATGTGGTATAAAAAAAATTCTTAATAAGCATAAAAATTCCCCAGTAATTATTAATTTTCTAAAACTCATAAATAACAACTCAAAGCTGTTTTTATTTTCACTCTCTCACAAAAATTATAACATAAAACTCCACTGTTGCCAATAGCAATTTTAAGTTTCTAAAATACATCAAGAAGAAAGATAATAATTAGTTGGAGTATCAACACCTAATACAAAGTGAATTTATACAGTAGAAATGGTAATGTGATAAAATTCCAGTTTGGCTAAAAACCAGATTTTGAGATAGCTTTTCTGCTACACCACACAAATGATATGCTACTGGCTTTGAGTCTTTTTTTCTATTGTTAAATATATTCAACTCTGATCTCTCGTGCTATTCTCTTAATTTTTGTTTTATAATCTAAACATGGCTGAAAAAGGAATTTCATTGACCACACTGCATACACCATTGAAGCGAGGAAAATCGATTGGTAGTAGTGTACCAAGAAATACATTTTTGATTTCATGAAGAAAACTCTCAAGAAGCTATCATTCAAATCAATCAAGAGGTTTCTCAAGGCATCAGTACTTAAGGTTTTGTTTCTTCATTTGAAAAAATAAGGCCAGTACATGGGATCTTCATACAGAAAAACAAAAAACAGGATCAGCTTTTTTAAAATGAACAATGATAATATGAAAATGAAATTAAATAAACCATGTTACATAGGTCGCAGGGAAATGACGAAACTAAGAATTTGATCAAATTCCTAAGGGATATGATCAATTCACGGGAGATGTTAAAATAACGTCTCTTCAAGGTCATGAAAGTAAGCAATTTTATCTAATTTTTGAACCGTTTTAGTGAAATGATGAAATGAATTAGTCAGAATTTACACAGCTCTCTATTTTTACTTGTTACCATTCCCCTTTAACCACGACCGGCCATCCACAGGATGCAGTGGACCCTATTGCACTGGGGGCGCATCATTGCCAAGAATTAAAATAATGTACTTTTGCAGAAGAAATCTTGACAATATTCCTATCGTGGTCAGTATAACGAGAAGTACAATTTATTATAAACATTATTATTATATATCTCTGAATTTCCACAACCTTAAAAACTAATTCTTGGTGATGCCAATGTTTCGTTTTTGTTATTTGATTCACGAAACTCCAGAGGATTCCCACCTAAACAAGACTTTTTAGAAATTCCGTAAAATCCGATGTACAATGTGTACCAGTGTATAACACACACCTATACTTCCAGGCTGCATTTTTCTTGGGGAGTATATTCACTATGTAACACGCACACCCCTTTTTACGAAGAAATCTTAAATGTTAGTATACAATGCTCTTTTGTTTTGAAGTCATTCAATCAAAGAATTATCTCAGACTCTTTTCAAAAAATAGTTTATATCTAAAACTACAACTCTTTAAATTCATAAGGCACATGTCATTTCTTTTAAATAAACAGTATTTCAATATGTTGTAGATATGTAAATTTGTTTTTACGCTAGTCTCTTTTGTCATTTTTAAAGCTATCATTTTTATACCTGGCTTATAATGTGCACCCTTAAAGTTTGATCTTATTTTTTGCATTAAAAGTAGGTGTAATACACTGAATTTTAAGGTATATAATTTAGAAGTGGCTTATTCATATTTAAACGCATCTAAGAGAAATTTTTTTAAAAAATACACCGGTTATTATTTTAATTAATAATGATTCTGTAAAACTTCAAAAATCCTAGTTCAGGCTCTGTTGAGAAGTTCTAACCATACATACATTAAAAATATTATATAGAAGCATTTTCCATAAAATGAAAATGTTTCGAAAATGTCATTTCTTTTCATTTTTTTGTGAAAAAACTACATTTAAATATTTTTTATTGTAATAATAAAACAATTTTATATGTATATTCTAATTCAAGTGACAAATGTAAAAAAAAAACTTGATATGTATTTGCAAAAGTATTGTTCCAAATGCAGTGGGAAACATTAAGTTACTATTTCAAAAAACTATATAGATATGATTCTATTTTTGGCATGTAATATTCTTCCATTTTGTAGAAGCCATGAAATAATAAAAACGCCCACAAAAATGGAAATTTAAGTTTATTCAAATTATTAAGTAAATACGACTCTGCTAATGGATCATATAAACAGAATTAAAAATTCGTGAAATAAAATTGTGCTTCATTTTGCACATAGATCATAAGAATAAATTATTTATGTATTAGGAAATTAAGTCCTTAATGAAATTAAAGACAACATAAAAGCAATCACGTACTATAACATCCAAATAGGACTGCACTCTTAATATTTCTCAAAAGAAACAGACTTCAATCATCAAATATGTCAATTTTTAAGGGAAAAGATTAACTATAAATTAATCATTTATAGTGTTTATTGAAGTAATTTATGTGCTAATGGAGCAGGACTAGTAAATGAAAGAGTTATATTAATGTTGCACTATAATGCAGCATGAGGGCTAATTGCAAAGGACCTCGCAATTTCGAGTGACAAGGACGACATTGGGGAGCTAGAACCTCCCTTCTCTAACTATCATGCTGCACCAACAAAAAAGGATGTTGAACCTCAACAGAATTAGCTGGCATTGTACCCATAGACACGGCGGGTCTTCTTCAGTTGCAACACGATTCGAACTTGCGACACTCTGACAACGAGTTTTTGACCATAACAACTAGGCTATCTCAGTCACTAGGATTAGCAAAACCTCTATTGAAAAGGTCAAGTGAGCTTGAATTAGATATTATGAATTCTTAATGGCAGGCATAAGACACAATAGTAGCAACATGAAAGTGAGTTATAAAGGTATAAAATCTAGAATAATTGTTCTAAATCTCATGCAATTTATGTGCCTTTCCTAGCACACTCTTTTAATTTTTTAGTTTTTTGATGCTGCTTCAAGTAGTATATATGCTGTAAATATTTTATAAGGATGTTTCAATATTAATTATTTTCTGCATCTTCAATAAAATGAGAAAAGCATTTAAACATTACTCTTAAACCTTTATGCAAAACTCATTGGGAAGTTAAAATAGTGTTAAGTAGATCCAGATTCGAGGATTTTATGCAAAAACAATCACAAAGAAAAAATAATCAGTTCTTTAAGAGCCATGCAAATTTATTATCAAAAATCCAATCCTTTCAATATAGGATTCATTGGCAATATTCACAGGGTAAATATCTGAAGGTCTTCACACCTTCAACAGCAATCAAACACAATAAACAGTGTTTAAAAATACACATAAGTAAAGATTATTCACAAGCACAGCCGAATTAATCGCTAGTCAAAACAATCCTCGCTGGCTTAATCAAGACTCCTCGCCGTACCGGCAAGCAACCTTTTTATGTGCGCGACAGAAACTTCTAGAAATATAACCGCTCGTGTCATTGAACATGACACTCTAGTGGAGAGATCTACTACTTTCTAAGAGATTCCAGAGGGTTCCGAACTCGCCAACTTGGCTCTACCATCAAGTTCTCATTGAATCGCCATTATAACGTAAGGGGCGGCATTGTTTGTGAATAGTACAATTTTAACATGAAATAAATATAACATAGAATAATATAAATGCATTAAACACTCAAATACAAATTATTTACACAAAATTCGTCACAATAGATTTGGTTAAAACCATGTAACACAGTTTGAACAAACTTGTAATATCCTAGAATTTGTTGATGTAAATTATGATACTGGGGAATCCAAAACTAAAAGTCAATTGGATTCAAAACAAGGAATGCCAGTCATTTTGTTTAATAATATGGTTTGCAATATTGTCCAAAATTAAAACTGTCAGTAAACTCTTTCAAGCAGAAACTCAATTCTTAATTTACTCAATTAAATTGAAGCTCAAATCCAAAAAACTTAGGAGCAACATTTAATGCACTTTTATAAAAGGCAAAAAAGCTGAAATTTAATTTGTATACTCTTAAGAACATTTTCCTAACTAACGAATTTTTGAAAAAGAAAAATATTTTATTCCGAAATAGTAGAAGATGAAGTAAAGAGTGAGTGAATATCAACGTCTTCCTATTCAGCTACTCAAGGGCTTTCGGCGACAATGTTCGAACTTTTGATCCATGGTCAAGTGACAAGGACGACACCTGAGCTGACACCCCACTCTTAAATACCACACCAGGGAGAATGTTTGATCTCTCGACAGATTTAATGTGCAACGCTCCCCTACACAGGGGGGCCTTCAGCAGTACTAGGCTCAAATTCATGACACGTTGGCCAAAAGTCTGTTACCTCGACCACTAGATTACCACAGTCACACGATGTTATGGAATTAGTTACTACAGAATTTTTAATAGAAATTCTGAATACAAGACCCAGTTCTAAAAATAGACCAATGGAATTGTTTTTTAGATCAGATACTTTGAGAAGCATGCCAGTCAACTGGCCATGGAGGAACAAACAATATGCTGTTTAGTTTCAAATTGAAAAACCTAATATCTACTCTTCAGCTACTAGAGTTTTTAAAAAGCTGTGCATGGTACATCAGTTCAAAACAAGTTTTCCTGACAAAAGAATCGTTGTTTACCCAACTGTATCGAACATCTTCAATCATCATGGCCAAATTCATTTAGTTGACTTACGATTGACCTCAGATAGAAATCACAAATGGGTATTAAACTACTATGACTATGCGATGAATTTCAGCTTTCTTAGATCGTAGACTTTCCAAAGAGCTTGTTCTCATATACTACAAAGCAACAATGGTCATGAGTTTACAGCTACTGTCATACAAGAATTAACAAGCTTCTGGCCAGTGAGCAATATTGTAAATGGTAGGACTAGACATCAGCAAGTACTGAGTTTTTTGCAGGATAGAATGTATAGAGTCCATTCATGTGACATTTGTAAAAATTCTGCGCACTCATGATGGGGGAGAAGTAGGAGAAGGATCGAAGATTCTGTGCTATATTTATGACAAAAAGAAGAGAGCTCTAAAGATCAAAGGAGAAAATGGTGCTAAACACCTGAAAAAATTAAAGTTTCTTTGAAGAAACTAAAAGACGTGTTAGCGAATTTCACAGCTTATGTCATTTGGTCTACTAGATGGAAATAACATAATGAAGATCATATTAGATTAAAATAATTTATATACCAAATTGGTACCTCAGTTGGAGAGAGAATTATAGAAGATTGCCTACCTAGAAAATTTCATCAAATAGCTACTACAACATTTATTCAAACAATTCCACAGATAAATCTTTCTGCAGGAAAATTATCCTTATTTGTAGGTCAAGGATTAAAAAAGTGTTCATGTGAGCAATTTAAATTACAGTGTAAAACAAAAAGATGTGCTTGTTAAAAATGTAACGTATTTTGAAACTCTAGATTATGCAAATCAACCCCATGCTTTAACAAAAATGTGAATAAGCCTTTTTTTCATTAATTATATTCACGAAAAAAAAATGTTTGAAATTTTACTACAAATGTCCTTTTTTTAAAAAAAATAAATACCAACCTAATTATTTAATTCTTTAGTTAATTAGTTTTGAATAAATAATTTGTATTCCAATGACTATTGTTGTATTACTTACTCAAAATGTAATAATGCACCATATTTGTTAAATAAACACTTTTAAACTGTTGACAATATTATTTCATCATTTCACTGAAACATTTCAGGGATTTGTTCAAATCAATTACTTTCATAAGGGAAATGACCCTGAAGAGACATTACTTTAAGATTGATCACATCCCTAATGGATTTGATCAAATTCAAAATTTCATCATTTCCCTGCGACAGATACATACATGTGGGAACAAATATACATCAAGGTATTTTTTCGCGTAACAAGTTTTATGAAATATAACAAATTTTGATATTGATAAATTTTTTAAATGAAAATCCCAAAATTCTATTTTTAGTATTAAGACAGTATCTAAACAATACTTACACATGTGTGTAATGTAAATAATTATTTATATTATAATAAACTAATTTAAAATAAAATTAACGAAAAAAAAGCAAAGATTTTTATAACTAACAGAATTTTTTTGTTCAATTAGAAGGTGCAATAAATCTGCCAATAGAATTAAAAGATAAGTATTTAAACCAAAACAAATTTTTTCTGTGCACTTTTATTTTTTAACCATATTTCATTGGTTATAATAGACACCTTTTCTCCCAGTGTAACATAAATTTCTATGGCAATGGCTATGTTTCACTAACATTGCCTTTCTTATACAGCTAAATTAGGGTGAAATACTACTACTTTGAGAAAGACTACTACTTTGAGAATTTTCAGCCAATACCAGGGGTGGCTCTAGGGCCGGACAAACTGGAGCTCTACCCAGGGTGGCAGTTTTTAAGGGCGACATTTGGATCAAATTTGGAAAATATTTTTTTATGTTACAAAAAAAAATTGATATATCTTCTGAAATATTATTGGATGTGAATTTGATATTTCTTTGAACGTATCTTATTTCTTTATATTGTATTCTATATGTTTAATGTCAGTTTTTTAATGTTGAATCTTGAAAGCTTCAAGGCAGGAATTTATGAAATTTGATAAGTTTATGCATCCTTCGCAAGTAACTTTCTCCCCATCCAGGACTGAGGTCAGAACAGACATTTCTTTCCCCCACAAGAAGTCTAGTGCCAGCTTTTCTAAAGGGGACAAGGGTAGTATGAGTTTTTAGTAGATAGAGAGCCACAGGAGATGTTTTATTTTAGTCTTGAGTGTTGTTACTATAAGTTAAATAAAAATGCTTGTGATCCCAACCATCAGAAGAGTTTTTTTCGAAGAAATTGGCTTGCTGAAAATGGGCTATTTCTTCTTTTACATTTTACTCGGTTGAAATTATAACAAGGGCGTAGCTATCGCTGTATCAATGATACAGGGCCCCCAAGTTTCAGGGGTTCCAAAATGTGTAAGCAAAACATCGTAAAATGTAAAGCCCCCCCCCCAAAAGAAATCCTCAATGAATTTGGATACAGGGACCACTCAGGACTGGCTATGCCAGTGAATCATGATGGGTAATAATGTGCTTAATTTACAATTCTTTTGTATTTTTTTAGGACAGTATGTATAAGTCACAGGGAAATGATGAAATTAAGAATTCCATCAAATCCCTAAGGGAGATGATAAATTGACGAGAGATGTTAAAGTAACGTCGCTCTTCAAGGTCATTTCCCTGATGAAAGCGATTTTATCAAATCCCTGAACTGTTTCAGTGAAATGCTGAAATAAACTAGTTAGGAATTGCATGAGCAAAATGCTATACAGGAGGGGGGAAAGACACCCGAGGGTCGAGTCCTAGGTACTTCCTAACCATACAGGTCTATCTAATTATTGATCCCAAAAATATTGACCGCATATCTTTAAAAAAATGGCTCCATAGGATTAACATAGGGATTGATATTTTAGTGTGTAAGCAACCGAGAAGAAAGATGTTATACATCAAAAAATACCAGCCTAATTTTCTAATTATTTGTTAATTAGTTTAGAATATATAATTTGCATTTCATTGACTATTGTTGTATTACTTCTATACTTAATAATGCATCATTTTTGTTAAATAAACACTTTTAAATTCTTAACAATATCATTTTATCATTTCACTGAAACAGATCAGAGATTCGTTCAAATCCCTTACTTTTATCAAGGTAAGAGACGTTATTTTTAACATCTACTGTCAAGTGATCATCTCTCTTAGGGATTTGATGAGATTCCTAATTTCATCATTTTCCTGTGGAGAGAAGGGCAGCATTTTCCATTTTTGTCCGGGGCGCCAAAACTGCAAAATAAGTAGTCCTGCCAATACAATATTTGCAATTTCATGTAATAGAATGTTCATAGGAGGATTCTTGAATGACAAATCTTCTACTTTGAAACAGTGTAAAAATATGAAGGTAGTAAACATAAAAACTACATGAACAAAAAACTTCAATGTTACTTTTTATAAAAAACTTTCAAAATAATTAAGTTATCATTATTACAACAATCCATGATTTAATCAGTAAATATCAAAAGTTGATAATTTTTTTTAAAAAACATTTTCAAAATTAACTAAAATTTTGTTAGAAGTCATTAACAGAATTTTTAACTCTTTTTCTAATTAATGTGATTTCCTCCGAGATAATGTGTAAAGAAGATGAAAATGTTAACTAATTTCGGTGATAATTCTTATAAGATATACACTTTAAAAAAATTCTGAAGCATAAAGAAATGAAGTGTCAGTAAAACCATGACAGAATTTGTAATAATGTCAATTAATCTAAGTTGGTAACCTGAAACACAATTGTTGTTGAAAAAAATAGACTATGTACTAAGACGTACTTAGAAGCAGAACAGATGCATTCGATATAGATCCCATTTCTAACCACATTCAAGAAAAAAAAATGATACCATCCTACTTGCCGAACTTCCACGCAGGAATTTTATTCAACTAATGTTAAGTGCAACAACATGTCATCTTTGAGATAATACATAAGCACCCAAAATTGTAAGTATTTAGGGAAGTATTGATTGCAATAAATAACAGTAAAAAATGTTTTATCATGAATAATATAGAAGTAATATTATTCAATTTTTAGTAAATTTTTCATTTTTAGAAACAAAAGAAAAATAAATTTCAATTATTCAATCATTACTGAATCTGAAAATAAAAAATAACTTCAATAATTTTTCTTAAATCTCCCTATTTAATTTGAAAGCATGATTTTGATATGGAATGATTGAAATTATAGATGCAAATATATATGCAAAATTAAGACATAGGATAAATACGTTTTAAACAAGGGTTCTTTCTTATTTCTTCTTTCTATTACATTTCCCCAGTTCGAAAATATGTTCCACAGTTGTCACTAATTCTCAGTGTATCATTAAATCCTTATGTTTACTTCTCCCATAATATATTACAGCAGGTTTTGTAAACAGAGTTTTGAGTGATATCGAAAGATTACTTTTGCTTTTACAAATATCTTATTTCAAAGGTTCATATTCAAATTTGTTTTAAAAAAAAACACCAGAAAGTAAATCAAACTGCAATATTTTTAATTATTTTTTTCTCCTTATAGCACAGCAAAGTTAAACTTTTAAAAGTAGGTTAGTTTTATTTTGCTAATTTTTATTCAAAAGAGAACAAAATTAAACAGCCATTCTGCAATTTATAATCTTCCTATACTTGAATAATTTGAAAAGTTTTATAAAGATTTTACTTATCAAATTTTTAATATTAAGAAAATTTTTGGTGGTAACATTATTGAAACCTACTGACGACATTTTCTGAATACTAATTCAGCACATGCAAAATTGGGGTTATCAACTCAGTAGAACCTTAAACATTGGGAATTGTTGCGATATGCAAGTACTAAAATTTTTAAGAACTGTACTAAGTGAGATCCTTTAAAAATGTCATCCTTCTGTCAGCAATTCTTTTTTATTTATACAGAGCATGAAAGAAAAATTTTAAAAAATATAATGGCACACCACAATGCAAAAATTTCGTTTACACATTATCTAAAATTTTTCACAAATATACAATTACAGTGATTCTCAGAAAAAAATTCATCTTCATAAAAAAGGTTTAAATGTAATCCAAACATGAAAAAGCTAACTTTATAGGAAACAGAAAGCACTCATTTCAAGTTCACAAGCAAAGGCAGCAAGAAAATACAAACTTCCTCACAATAACTTCTTTATACCTCTGGAGACATAATTAACTCGGTTAAGAAACATGTTAGATTCCCCAATTAAGGGAAAAAAAGCTTTATTTTCATCATCTATGACTAGGAATGATTCTCTCTGTATGTATAGGTTCCTTACCTTAAGAATTGATTTTCAAAAAGAAATAGTTTTCTATTTAAGTTAAATTCAAAATTACGTATTGAATAATCGATACTTACGTATTAGCGTCGCCGCAGCCAAAATTGCGCCAAGAGAATCCTTTTCCTTCCAAGTGAAATACGTAAGAATCTGTTGCTTTTGAAGCATGAATAAATTTATTGCTTATAACTATATTTCCGCAGTAGAATAAATTGATTAATGAGGAACTTCACCGACCTTTAATTACATCCTCTATGTAAATCGAAACTTTTGCACTGTTGCCATTGCGATAAATAAGAGATTTACAATATTTTCAGTTGGCGCTAGCACCCCCAATATAGTCCTAGCAACGTTTCCGAGAAAGAATTTTAGAAAAGCTGATTCTTTAATATTTCTTTCTCTATGACTTTTCGAACATTGTGCGGGCCATCTGGCTGCCGGTAAACGTTGCGTTTATTAATGCGCATCATACCTTTACAGGTGAAAATAATGATTTTTTAAATAATTTTAGAAAGAAAGATTTTTTTTTCACTAAATTTAAAATGTTATTAACAACATGAATTTATTAATGCCAGACATTTTTGTTGTTGTAAATAATGTGCTTTTGTATGAAAAAATCATTAATTTCAAACCATTTTAGAATGTCTGTAATTTTAATATTATTTTATTTATACATAAATAAGTACAAATTTAAATTGCCAGACATTAATTCGGTTGCTTACTTAACAGAAAGGCCGATTTATACCACGGTATTATGCCTGTCGTTAGAGAGAGACAGTGACAAACTAGGTAGGCGGAAGAGTGACCGATGCGTTGCTTCCTTTTTGTAATTCATAGTACAAAATGCAGTGTCGTAAATACACTTTATCTACTGACATTTTTAATTCCACTTTAAATATTACAAGTAAATGATGAACGGTAAAAAAGGACTCCTTTTATATTATACAGCAGTTAAAAAAGAAAGAAAAATCCGAATGACTCACTATCCAGATGTTTTTTTTTTTTTTTTAAAAAAAAAAAAAATCATCTGCCTATTTAAAATGCGACAGAACTTTCCTTCCAACCCGATAGTTTAACTATTTTACGTACTACAGTCGGTCGAAAAAATTGTTGAGCACCGCGACCCTTTCAAAAAATGTTTGGAAATGGAAAACGACCTTTTCTGAACTAACCTTTGTTGAAATCGTCTCATTTGAAATTCATCATGAAAATTGTCACATTTGAAACTGTCTCATTTCAAATTCATCATGAACACCCTCTCATTTGAAATTAATCATGAAAACTGTCTCATTTGAAACCATTTCATTTGAAATTCATCATGAACCCTGTCTCCTTTGAAACCATCCCATTTGAATTGAAAATCCTTTCCTTTGAAACCATTTCACTTGGCATTCATCATGAACCCTGTCTCCTTTGAATTGAAACCCATCTCCTTTGAATCGAAACCCATCTCCTTTGAAACCCTCTCCTTTCCAACCTTCTCCTTTGAATCGACCCCGTCTTTTTGTTCCCCCCTTTTCGTTTTAAACGGCTCCTTTTACATGACTTTCGTCCCCCTCCTTTTTATCCAAACCCTGCTTTTCAGATCCCCAAGGAACGTTCCAACGGCTCTTTTTGTATGACTCTTGTCTACTTTCACCCGTTTTTATACCCCAACGTTGTGTTTAGGGTCTCGATCAAAGTATATCCCTCAAAGTTCTCCTGAAAACAATCATGTATGAACAAAATAAAATTTTTCAAATTTCCCACCAAAAGATTTTTCAGGGCCGAGAGAAAATGTTTCATGCCACCCCAGAGCGACGATTGAGACAGGGGGTCATCCACAAATGACATGCTGGACAGGTAAAATGACATGTTGGACGGGTCCAATGACATGCTGAACAGGTCAAATGACATGACATGTTGGACAGGTCCAATGACATGTTGGACAGGTCCAATGACATGCTGGACAGGTCCATTGACATGCTGAACAGGTCTAATGACATGCTGGGCAGGTAAAATGAAACAGAGGTCTCCCAAAAATAGTTTTAACACGGGGTCCAATGACATGCTGGACAGGTTTAATGACATGCTGGACAGGTAAAATGAAACAGAGGTCTCCCAAAATAGTTTTAACACGGGGGTCCAATGACATGCTGGACAGGTCTAATGACATGCTGGACAGGTAAAATGAAACAGAGGTCTCCCAAAAATAGTTTTAACACGGGGGTCCAATGACATGCTGGACAGGTCTAATGACATATTTGGTGAGAGGGACACCTCATTCCAATCTTGGTGACGATTCACAGGTAATTTGATGCATCTAGGGGACCACCTCATTCCAATCTTGGTGACGATTCACAGTGATACATCTAGGTGAGAAGGCCTCCCATCTTGGAAACGATTCACAGTGATGCATCTAGATGAGAAGGGGCGATTCACAGGTTCCAATCTTGGTGTGGACCCGAAAAAGAGGAGGGAACTGCCCCCTATTTTCGGTCTTGAAGATTTTTGCTAAAAACATTTACTGTTAAGACTGACAGAATTTGAGATGCAAACAAGACTCCAAATCCTGACAGTCTTAACAAAAACATTTAGCCATTCAAAAGCATTTCGAAGGTGCTGGCCTTTCTTAACAAAAAACATTTAGCCATTCAAAAGCACTCCAAAGGTGCTGGCCTTTTATACTCTAATGAGGTCACGTGAAACAATTTCTATTGGCCCAACGTTGTACACTGAATCGACTCGATTGGCCCAGAGACTCGATCCCCCTTTCCAATTTTTTTACAAAAATTGAAACGCCAAAGTTGGGTTCAAAGGATACTCTGACTCGATCCGACCCAGATTTCCAAATACGATAGGGTGGTCCAACAAGTGTTGTATCGAAATCATTCTGACAAAAAAATGAGACTTGTTCATTATTTATTGAAAAAAATATATACAATGAGAGCTACAGGCCACTATTGACAGATCCATGGGTTGGATGGCTCCGATAGATTTTTTTGACACAAGTCTGGACGTACAAAAAATATATACAATGAGCTACAGGCAACTATTGACAGACATGGGTTGGATGGCTCCGATAGATTATTGACCGATAGAACTATTGACAGACAGATCCATGAGTTGGATGGGTTTAAATGCGATATTTTTGACACAAGAGTTTAATCTGGGCATGGTCAAGTCCATAGGCTCCCTTTCATCCAGGAAGGAGAAGAGATTCTCATCAAAAATAGAGGGTACCGTGTGAAGCAGCTGGAGTTCTTGGGGTCCAAATACAAACGACATGAGCTGGTCGAATGCATCTGTCGACTCCAAAGGGTCCAACATGTCGAGCTCTGGGAAAAGCTGCATAGGTTCTGGGAGACTCTGCACAGGTGACTGTGGGACGTGTGACACTGGAATCTGCACAGGTTCTGACATGTAGAAGCTGCACAGATGGCTGTGGGACGTGTGACACTGGAATCTGCACAGGTTCTGATACATGTAGAATCTGCACAGGTGGCTGTGGGACGTGTGACACTGGAATCTGCACAGGTTCTGAACATGTGAATCTGCACATGTTGTGGCTTTGGAATCTGCACAGGAATCTGCACATGTTGTGGAACATGGAATAGAATGTGACACTGGAATCTGCACAGGTGATTGTGGGACAAGAATCTGCACAGGTGGCTCTGGGACTTGTGACACTGGAATCTGCACAGGTTCTGGAACATCTGGAATATGCACAAGTGGAATCTGCACATGTGACTGTGGGACGTGTGACACTGGAATCTGCACAGGTGATTGTGGGACATCTGGAATCTGCACAGGTTCTAGGACATCTGGAATCTGCACAGGTGATTGTGGACATCTGGAATCTGCACAGGTGGCTCTAGGACATCTGACACTGGAATCTGCACAGGTGATTGTGGGACAAGTGGAATCTGCACAGGTGGCTCTAGGACGTGTGCCAAATCTGCACAGGTTGTGGGACATCTGGAATCTGCACAGGTTCTAGGACATCTGGAATCTGCACAGGTGGTTGTGGAATCTGCACAGGGGTCATCGGTCGCTCAGATCGTCTGGACACACGTCTCATGACGGGAGTGATGCGCACTCGTTTCTTGGGTAGAGCCTTTTCCTCCAAAGGTCGCTTTTCGGCCGGTACATGAATCGGGGTAGGTGGAGGTAGCTTGTAAGGAGTTTGATTAAACTTTTTCATTTTCCGGAAATCTCCCACGTGGAATCCCTTCTGAATGAGCTGGGGCAGAAGGGATTCGGGGATAATGTCCAAACCAAAGGCGGTTTTTTGAACCGTCAACACAATGTAGTGTGTTCCAGCCGGGATCGGATACGCCGTGTGGGCTCCAAGATGGTTCGATGGTAGAGCATTTGGTCATGGGGCTCAAAACTTCTCCGAATCACATTGGGGTGGGCTCGGCACTTGAGACTGGAGGCTGGCAATTCATAGATCAACATGGGTACATGCGTCGTTTGAATCAAGTGAATCTCTCCGGATTTCACCGTTCGCAAGCCAAAGGTAAAGTCTTTTTTGGCAAAAATATGTTGTTGTAAATGTAAACCATTCTCTTGTTGGTAATTTTGAGCAGTCTGTCTGGATTTCTCAACAGGCCTTTGGATGTTTTTTCCCACATCACGTCGTTGGGTCTAAATTCATTGACATGCTTTGCCTCCATGACGGCCCGTTTGAAATTGTCCAACCACGTCTTTTTTTGATGCCAATGGTCTTTACAAAACAGAACAAACACTCGTTTGGCGGTGGGCTCTTGGTAGATGATACCAGCTCGGACTTGGCCCTGCCGAGCAGCATATTCCAATGCATCGGGTTTATCGGGCAGCGTCACGGGCACCACCGTGGTAGAAAGTGCTCGGGGAAGGCATCAATCGGGTCCATGACAAAGTGTTGAAAGCACCTCTCGCTTTTATACGTTTCAAACAGGATGCGATTCAACAAGGAAGGAAGCCGTGGCGTCTGTAAATGCGTCCGTCACAGTACCACCATGGATGGACCAGGGAGGAGCGGTCAAACGTTGAGTGTGGAAAAAATCTTGGGAGTTTTAAACTATACTACGTCACCATGGATGGACCATGGATGCGCGATCAAACCTTGAGTGTGGCTCTTGAGACAATCGTGAAGAGTAAAAAGGTTTAAACTATACTACGTCACAGTACCAACATGGATGGACCATGGATGAGCGGTTAAACCTAGAGTGTGGCTCTTGAGACAATCGTGAAGAGTAAAAGTTTTAATCTGTACTACGTCACAGTATCAACATGGATGGACCATGGATGAGCAGTCAAACCTAGAGTGTGGAAAAACTCTCAAGACAATCGTGAAGAGTAAAAAGTTTTAAACTATACTACGTCACAGTACCATGGATGCACGATCACCATGGATGAGCAGTCAAACCTAGAGTGTGGAAAAACTCTCAAGACAATCGTGAAGAGTAAAAAAACTCTAAAATCGTTAAGAGTTTTAAACTATACTAAAAAAAATTTTTTTTTTTTTTACTTGTACCTAGAGACAGTTTTAACTGTCGTTTTTCTCTTTCATTTAAAAAATTTTTCACAAATTTTTTGTTTTTTTTTGTTTATTTTTTATTATATAATTTTTTATATACAATGTTTTTAATATATATATATATATATATATATATATATATTATATTATATATATATATATATATATATATATATATATATATATATATATATATATATATATATATATATATATATATATATATATATATTTTTATTTTTAAAGGACAGTTTTAACTGTCGTTTTTCTTTTTCATTTAAAAAATTTTCACACAAAATTTTTTGTTTCTTATTTTTTATTTACAATGTTTCTTGCTATAGGTGCAATAGTCCCATTTCATCTCTTTACTCCTTTATTACAGAGTGCATCACTTTTTATCAACCCATCACCTTGCTGCACACCCCACATCAAATTTGATGGTACATTTTTATCAATCCATCACCTTGCTGCACACCCCACAAGTGGTGAAAGACACTAAAAAAATTCCATCGATAAAATATTGCACGGGAGATAATGTGTAGCTCACGTCCGCATGGGTGGGGTTCGTTTATAAGACGACACATTGGAGGCATTCAAAATGATACATAGATTTCATTTTTTGTTCAAATTTTATTTTCCCTTCAGATTTTATTTTACAGTGAAAAAAAGTTTATCTCTGTGAAGAATTTCCGTTGTGTCGTGGAAAGCCACTTTTGACATAGTGATACATTATCTGCCAACGTACGCTATTTTGGTCTGTCATATGCATGGCTCGAGGTAAATATTCCTTTCCATTCTGTAAAATTTCCTCCAATCTTGCTTCGGTGGGCTCGCCGTACAACATGTGTTCTTGAAACAACATCGATTCCAGTAAAACGTGGATGGCACAATCATGGGGTGGTACATCTCCCCGACCACACACTAAGCAATCGGGTTGACAAGAGCATGGAGCCGAAACGACTGGCATGGCGGTACGATAAATTGTCAAGATCAAAGAGGTGTCCAGGATAAAATTTCAAAACGAATTGATTCTTAAAAAAATGCACTGAGCTTATAAAATGATTAGTAAAAAAAAAATTTTTTTTTAAATGTGTGTTTATAAAGAATGTTTTTTGCAGCTCTAAACTTATTCCTCAGTTGAATTGCTAGTTCAATTTTATTTGCTGTTTTGAAAGCACTCATAATTATGGCCTTTTCCTTGAAAAGTTTAATCTCTGAATTGGAAAAAAATATTGTCCCACGCATGCTTCAATAAAATGCCTCCAATTTGTCGTCTTATAAACGAAGATTGGAACGTTTAACGGGTATATTGAAATTTCAAGAACTCTTGAAAATGTATCCTGTTCCAGTCAAGGTGGTAAAGAATGAAAATGGATTTCACATTACGGACTGCATCTGAGTACGGAAAACTGCACTGAAGGTCCAGACACTTGAATGTTATTTTTTATTTAACGAACCCGAAAAGTATTTTATTGTGAAACAATTGGATCATGTGGTTGTACGGGATGGATCAATACATCACAAGGATTGTTTGACAAAAGCCAGTTGTCAATGTGGGAGAATACATCTCTTTTTAAGAATCAATTCGTTTTGAAATTTTATCCTGGACACCTCTTTGATCTTGACAATTTATCGTACCGCCATGCCAGTCGTTTCGGCTCCATGCTCTTGTCAACCCGATTGCTTAGTGTGTGGTCGGGGAGATGTACCACCCCATGATTGTGCCATCCACGTTTTATTGGAATCGATGGTGTTTCAAGAACACATGTTGTACGGCGAGCCCACCGAAGCAAGATTGGAGGAAATTTTACAGAATGGAAAGGAATATTTACCTCGAGCCATGCATATGACAGACCAAAATAGCGTACGTTGGCAGATAATGTATCACTATGTCAAAAGTGGCTTTCCACGACACAACGGAAATTCTTCACAGAGATAAACTTTTTTCACTGTAAAATAAAATCTGAAGGGAAAATAAAATTTGAACAAAAAATGAAATCTATGTATCATTTTGAATGCCTCCAATGTGTCGTCTTATAAACGAACCCCACCCATGCGGACGTGAGCTACACATTATCTCCCGTCCAATATTTTATCGATGGAATTTTTTTAGTGTCTTTCACCACTTGTGGGGTGTGCAGCAAGGTGATGGATTGATAAAAATGTACCATCAAATTTGATGTGGGGTGTGCAGCAAGGTGATGGGTTGATAAAAAGTGATGCACTCTGTAATAAAGGAGTAAAGAGATGAAATGGGACTATTGCACCTATAGCAAGAAACATTGTAAATAAAGAATAAGAAACAAAAAAATTTTGTGTGAAAAAATTTTTTAAATGAAAAAGAAAAACGACAGTTAAAACTGTCCTTTACAAGATATATATATATATAAATATAAAATATATATATATAAAAAAATATATATATATAAATATATATATATATATATATATATATATAAAATATTATATATATATATATTATATAATATATATATATATATATAATATATATATATATATATATAATATATATATATATATATATATATATATATATATATATATAATACTATATAATAATATATAATTATATATATACACACATATATATATATATATATATATATAAAATATATATATTATATATATATTAAAAAAACATTGTAAATAAAGAATAAGAAACAAAAAATTTTGTGTGAAAAATTTTTTAAATGAAAAAGAAAACGACAGTTAAAACTGTCCTTTACAAGTAAAAAAAAAAAAAAAAATTTTTTTTTTTTTAGTATAGTTTAAAACTTTTACTCTTCAACGATTGTCTTGAGAGTTTTTCCACACTCTAGGTTTGACTGCTCATCCATGGTGATCGTGCATCCATGGTACTGTGACGTAGTATAGTTTAAAACTTTTACTCTTCACGATTGTCTTGAGAGTTTTTCCACACTCTAGGTTTGACTGCTCATCCATGGTGATCGTGCATCCATGTTGTACTGTGACGTAGTATAGTTTAAAACTTTTTACTCTTCACGATTGTCTTTAGAGTTTTTCCACACTCTAGGTTTGACTGCTCATCCATGGTCCATCCATGTTGATACTGTGACGTAGTACAGATTAAAACTTTTTACTCTTCACGATTGTCTCAAGAGCCACACTCAAGGTTTAACCGCTCATCCATGGTCCATCCATGTTGGTACTGTGACGTAGTATAGTTTAAACCTTTTTACTCTTCACGATTGTCTCAAGAGCCACACTCAAGGTTTGATCGCGCATCCATGGTCCATCCATGGTGACGTAGTATAGTTTAAAACTCCCAAGATTTTTTCCACACTCAACGTTTGACCGCTCCTCCCTGGTCCATCCATGGTGGTACAGTGACGGACGCATTTACAGACGCCACGGCTTCCTTCCTTGTTGAATCGCATCCTGTTTGAAACGTATAAAAGTGAGAGGTGCTTTCAACACTTCGTCATGGACCCGATTGATGCCTTCCCCGAGCACTTTTCTACCACGGTGGTGCCCGTGACGCTGCCCGATAAACCCGATGCATTGGAATATGCTGCTCGGCAGGGCCAAGTCCGAGCTGGTATCATCTACCAAGAGCCCACCGCCAAACGAGTGTTTGTTCTGTTTTGTAAAGACCATTGGCATAAAAAAAAGACGTGGTTGGACAATTTCAAACGGGCCGTCATGGAGGCAAAGCATCTCAATGAATTTAGACCCAACGACGTGATGTGGGAAAAAACATCCAAAGGCCTGTTGAGAAATCCAGACAGACTGATCAAAATTACCAACAAGAGAATGGTTTACATTTACAACAACATACTTTTTGCCAAAAAAGACTTTACCTTTGGCTTGCGAACGGTGAAATCCGGAGAGATTCACTTGATTCAAACGACGCATGTACCCATGTTGATCTATGAATTGCCAGCCTCCAGTCTCAAGTGCCGAGCCCACCCCAATGTGATTCGGAGAAGTTTTGAGCCCCATGACCAAATGCTCTACCATCGAACCATCTTGGAGCCGCACACGGCATATCCGATCCCGGCTGGAACACACTACATTGTGTTGACGGTTCAAAAAACCGCCTTTGGTTTGGACATTATCCCCGAATCCCTTCTGCCCCAGCTCATTCAGAAGGGATTCCACGGGGGAGATTTCCGGAAAATGAAAAAGTTTAATCAAACTCCTTACAAGCTACCTCCACCTACCCCGATTCATGTACCGGCCGAAAAGCGACCTTTGGAGGAAAAGGCTCTACCCAAGAAACGAGTGCGCATCACTCCCGTCATGAGACGTGTGTCCAGACGATCTGAGCGACCGATGACCCCTGTGCAGATTCCACAACCACCTGTGCAGATTCCAGATGTCCTAGAACCTGTGCAGATTCCAGATGTCCCACAATCAAATGTGCAGATTCCAGTGGCACACGTCCTAGAGCCACCTGTGCAGATTCCACTTGTCCCACAATCACCTGTGCAGATTCCAGTGTCACAAGTCCTAGAGCCACCTGTGCAGATTCCAGATGTCCCACAATCACCTGTGCCGATTCCAGATGTCCTAGAACCTGTGCAGATTCCAGATGTGCAGATTCCAGATGTCCCACAATCACCTGTGCAGCTTCCAGTGTCACACGTCCCACAGTCACATGTGCAGATTCCACTTGTGCATATTCCAGATGTTCCAGAACCTGTGCAGATTCCAGTGTCACAAGTCCTAGAGCCACCTGTGCAGATTCCACTTGTCCCACAATCACCTGTGCAGATTCCAGTGTCACAAGTCCTAGAGCCACCTGTGCAGATTCCAAATGTTCCACAACATGTGCAGATTCCAGATGTTCCAGAACCTGTGCAGATTCCAGTGTCACACGTCCCACAGCCACCTGTGCAGATTCTACATGTATCAGAACCTGTGCAGATTCCAGTGTCACACGTCCCACAGCCATCTGTGCAGATTCTACATGTATCAGAACCTGTGCAGATTCCAGTGTCACACGTCCCACAGTCACCTGTGCAGAGTCTCCCAGAACCTATGCAACTTTTCCCAGAGCTCGACATGTTGGACCCTTTGGAGTCGACAGATGTATTCGACCAGCTCATGTCGTTTGTATTTGGACCCCAAGAACTCCAGCTGCTTCACACGGTACCCTCTATTTTTGATGAGAATCTCTTCTCCTTCCTGGATGAAAGGGAGCCTATGGACTTGACCATGCCCAGATTAAACTCTTGTGTCAAAAATATCGCATTTAAACCCATCCAACTCATGGATCTGTCTGTCAATAGTTCTATCGGTCAATAATCTATCGGAGCCATCCAACCCATGTCTGTCAATAGTTGCCTGTAGCTCATTGTATATATTTTTTGTACGTCCAGACTTGTGTCAAAAAATCTATCGGAGCCATCCAACCCATGGATCTGTCAATAGTGGCCTGTAGCTCTCATTGTATATATTTTTTCAATAAATAATGAACAAGTCTCATTTTTTTGTCAGAATGATTTCGATACAACACTTGTTGGACCACCCCTATCGTATTTGGAAATCTGGGTCGGATCGAGTCAGAGTATCCTTTGAACCCAACTTTGGCGTTTCAATTTTGTAAAAAAAATTGGAAAGGGGGATCGAGTCTCTGGGCCAATCGAGTCGATTCAGTGTACAACGTTGGAGCCAATAGAAATTGTTTCACGTGACCTCATTAGAGTATAAAAGGCCAGCACCTTCGGAGTGCTTTTGAATGGCTAAATGTTTTTTGTTAAGAAAGGCCAGCACCTTCGAAATGCTTTTGAATGGCTAAATGTTTTTTGTTAAGACTGTCAGGATTTGGAGTCTTGTTTGCATCTCAAATTCTGTCAGTCTTAACAGTAAATGTTTTTTAGCAAAAATCTTCAAGACCGAAAATAGGGGGCAGTTCCCTCCTCTTTTTTCGGGTCCACACCAAGATTGGAACCTGTGAATCGCCCCTTCTCATCTAGATGCATCACTGTGAATCGTTTCCAAGATGGGAGGCCTTCTCACCTAGATGTATCACTGTGAATCGTCACCAAGATTGGAATGAGGTGGTCCCCCTAGATGCATCAAATTACCTGTGAATCGTCACCAAGATTGGAATGAGGTGTCCCTCTCACCAAATATGTCATTAGACCTGTCCAGCATGTCATTGGACCCCCGTGTTAAAACTATTTTTGGGAGACCTCTGTTTCATTTTACCTGTCCAGCATGTCATTAGACCTGTCCAGCATGTCATTGGACCCCCGTGTTAAAACTATTTTTGGGAGACCTCTGTTTCATTTTACCTGTCCAGCATGTCATTAGACCTGTCCAGCATGTCATTGGACCCAAAACTATTTCGTTCATATTTTTGGGAGACCTCTGTTTCATTTTACCTGCCCAGCATGTCATTAGACCTGTTCAGCATGTCAATGGACCTGTCCAGCATGTCATTGGACCTGTCCAACATGTCATTGGACCTGTCCAACATGTCATTTGACCTGTTCAGCATGTCATTGGACCCGTCCAACATGTCATTTTACCTGTCCAGCATGTCATTTGTGGATGACCCCCTGTCTCAATCGTCGCTCTGGGGTGGCATGAAACATTTTCTCTCGGCCCTGAAAAATCTTTTGGTGGGAAATTTGAAAAATTTTATTTTGTTCATACATGATTGTTTTCAGGAGAACTTTGAGGGATATACTTTGATCGAGACCCTAAACACAACGTTGGGGTATAAAAACGGTGAAAGTAGACAAGAGTCATACAAAAAGAGCCGTTGGAACGTTCCTTGGGGATCTGAAAAGCAGGGTTTGGATAAAAAGGAGGGGGACAAAAGTCATGTAAAAGGAGCCGTTTAAAACAAAAAGGGGGGAACAAAAAGACGGGGTCGATTCAAAGGAGAAGGTTGGAAAGGAGAGGGTTTCAAAGGAGATTGGTTTCGATTCAAAGGAGATGGGTTTCAATTCAAAGGAGACAGGGTTCATGATGAATGCCAAGTGAAATGGTTTCAAAGGAAAGGATTTTCAATTCAAATGGGATGGTTTCAAAGGAGACAGGGTTCATGATGAATGTCAAGGGAAATGGTTTCAAATGAGATGGGTTTCATGATTAATTTCAAATGAGACAGTGTTCATGATGAATTTCAAATGAGACAGTTTACATGATGAATTTCAAATGAAATGGTTTCAAATGAGACAGTTTTCATGATTAATTTCAAATGAGAGGGTGTTCATGATGAATTTGAAATGAGACAGTTTCAAATGTGACAATTTTCATGATGAATTTCAAATGAGACGATTTCAACAAAGGTTAGTTCAGAAAAGGTCGTTTTCCATTTCCAAACATTTTTTGAAAGGGTCGCGGTGCTCAACAATTTTTTCGACCGACTGTAATCAATCATTGACTGCTGGAAAAAGATAGCGATAATTGCTGCAGGGCATGTTAGCGGCGCCTGACGACGTCAGTCCCAAGTCATATGTTTACGTTTGTTGAAACAAATATTATTCAACTCAACAAAGAAAAATATAATAAAATTATAGAACATTATAATTTGAGATCGAAAGCAAATTAAAGGTAAACAACAAAGTTTATATTCTTCCAATGATGCCAAAGTGTATGACAAAATAACAGAATGGGTTACCAAATTCCAAAATCAAGAATTATTACAAACAATTAATAATCTAAAAACCTCAAATACTCCAATTTTTTATCACCATTCGTGTGAAGTGGGATATTTCAATGACTACAAGAAAATTACTGTTAATACTGTACGCACCTCCTGGCATAGTGTACGAGATATTCATAAGAATATTTTTGATAAAATTGTGTCAGTAATTGAAGAGGATGTAGTTAAAAAAAGAAATTAGTTATTAACTTCCCTCTGTGACATGTATAATAAAGAATTACAAGAAGAGTTAACCTGAAGCAGATGTAAGTTTAATGATAAATCATCAACTTGAAGAAAAAATAGTAAAACAATTCAAGTAAATTAAGATTGTAATAAAAAAGAAAAGAAAAATTACTATACATAAAAATAGTAACTTATTGGAACAAGAAGATCTAAAAAAACTCGAAGAGAATGATCTCATTGATAAAGTTGCTTTGATTCTACGAAGTACTATTTTAAAAATGGATAAAACAACATTACCTGCTGTAATGACGATGGAAGATTTTATTAATGGTGAGTGTACTATTCCAGAAAAACTATAGATCGCTTTTTCAAAACATTAATTGGAGGTAAAGATATTCGTCACCGAAATGGAGTAAATTGTCATAGATTAAGCAATTCATTGGCTTCTATGACCGTGAAAAATCTTACAAGTAGCAGAAAAATGATTAATATTTTAAATCGACGTGGACATTGTTGTAACTACAATACGCTGGAAGAACTAGAAACTGAAGCTACAATCTCATCTGTAAACCGTTCTCAAATTTGCCCTCCTGACATCACTCAAAGTCCGTCATTAAGCACAGGTGTTGCATTCAATAATTTTGATAGATACGTCGATACTTTAACTGGAAAGAACACTTTACATGACACCGTAGGAATCATTTACCAAAATTAAAGTGATGATTACGATATTGAATTAAATTCAAGTAGTATAAGGGGAAATCTTGACATACCGCTACCACCAACAAAAAGAAGACGGACTTATAACGAGGAAATTCCAGAACTACCGTCGTTTAATCGTCAATTGCAAATGTTAGAAAACTTAACACCAGTTCAGAATGAATCTACTCTTCCCGAAAATGTACCTTTGATAGAAACAGTAGATCTGTTACTTTTACTTTCACACTTCTTACATGTGCCAAATACCCCAATATGGACAGGTTTTAATTCTAAAATTATTAAAGATACTAGTCCCAAACAAAAAGTATCTTATCTTACACCTATTAATTTTTCACCGACAAATGTAGCGGTAGTTAAACATACAATGGAACCGGCCCTAGTTGTTGGAAAGGAATGTAATCAAACATACGTGCAAGTTACTTATGACCTGACAATAGCTAAAGTAGCATATAAAATCCAATCAACGTCAAAGACACAATTCAATAATCTTTTCATCCATCTTGGTTCATTCCATTTAAAGATGGCTTTCTTCAAAGTAATAGGAGTTTTTATAAATGAGTGTGGTCTATCTCATATGATGATTGAGAGTAATATTATTGCTTTTGGCTCAGTGAACGGTTTAGTTGAAGGTAAAAATTTTAATCGTTGCAAACGTCTGCATCCGTTGATGGCTCTTGGCCTGAAAATGTTACATTTTGGATCATTTTTTGAAGATGGACAATATTAAATACAATTTCCTGAAGGAACAAGTTATCGACGATCTCCTTTATTATCAAGAAGTTACAGATTCTTATTCATCTATGCCAATAGAATTACCTAATAATGTATTATCTAGAGTATTATCTGCATATCAAAAATTCGTAGAAGAAACAAGACAAGGTGAGCATGGGAAAACGGCTCATTCCTATTTGATTTACATCCAGCTTGTAAACTATTATATTATCCTGTCAAGAAGCATACGCATGAGAGATTTCGAAATGTTCAAATATGTTACTCCAAAAATAACCAATTTATTTTTCGCAGTAAATCAACCGAATTATGCTCGATGGTGTGTTAAACATTTAGACAATCTAAATAAAGTAGATTAAACACATCCTGGACTAAAAAATGATTTCATGAATGGATGTGTTTTGGAATACAAAGAATCGACAAACCATTTTCGAGCTTACCAATTGATCTTACACTGGAGCAGACTATCAATGCTGAAGCGGCTAGACGCCTAAGTGGTATTGCGCATTTTACTAATTCCTTAGCTGCTCGTCAACGCTGGACAAAAGTCACAGTATTAGAGCTACTATAATTTCTCACGTTCTCGATGTTTGTGGATTGAAGCAATTTCAAGACGTCTCTGAAGATTTGCAACCGAACAGAATCAAAATTTATGGCAAACAAATCGCTGATTTCATTGAAATTTTTGAAAATAATATTAATCCATTTGATGAAAGTTTAGACAAAGATACATAGTTTATATAATATTGCAATGGCCAAGCCTGTACCTGAAAATGTAGCGAACTTTTGCTGAACATTGAGAAAAATGGTGAAGATTTACGGAAACAGTTTATTACTGAATGTGCTGAAGATCAGGATAGATTTGATAAGCCAATAAAAAAAATAAAGTGCTTAATTTGGCTGGTGCTCCAAAGAAGAAAAAAAATAACTCTTGGTAACAAAGTTATTGAGCTAAGAATGCAACGAGATCTGTAAGAATGCAACGATAATTATATGTCACAAGTATGGGGAGGAAGCCTAACTCTTGAAATGTTAATGATGTTCGCTGTTATCTATTTTCCAAAACTTATCAATCGAAAAAACAGGATGATAATTTCGAAAAGAAATGTCGAAGTTTTGACTCATCGAGTTTACCACCATGTAAAACTGAATTATATCAGCATTTATTGAGAGTGCGGTATATGACAAAGTTTTGGAAAAATGCTCATTTAAAAAATCCATCATCATCTTTATCACCGTTAGCTTCCGGGTGGATCGTCAATGATGATAAAAACGATTTCATTTGGTTTGTTGGGGAGCAGTTTCCATCATCCGTTGCTGGCATTGTCATAAAAAGTAAAGTATTATTTATAATATGATAAATCGAAAGAGTAAATTATTATTTAGACCATGATAACCTAAAAATGATTTTTTTTGCTCAAGAACCAACACTGCTAAAAAACCAAAACACAAAGCAAGATGATGATTATGATGATATTGATAATAATGTGAACAGTTGTAATGGTCCCTGGGGACCTCACTTTGAGAACTAGAATAATTATGAGACATAATTGAACCAGTAGCCATTTTTATAAATAACTTTCTTTATTTGGTTAATTTTTCCAAATAGAATCAAATAAACTTATTAACAGTAATTTTAATATTATGAGGTTTTAAAGGTAATATCCTTTATATTAACTCATTTAATTAATGATCTAATTAATTAATTTACTAAATAATGATCACGCAGAAATTACCACGATAAGAGATCCCAAAATTATATTTAATAATGTTCTTATTGAACATTTAACTTTAATCCGACTCTTAAAACTTGAATGAGACTTTAACTTCAAAAAGATATTTACCATTCAGAATCTCAATTCTTCATGAGGATAATATATCTTCAACAACAATATTTCAATTCAAAATCACTATAACTCTATGTTTCAATGTCTATCTCCTACTGCTCTAACTTTACTATTTCGTTTGACTTAAATACTGAATTTAATCTGCATAACAAGTAATCCTGTCCGCTCTTTGGAGTTGATTGGAAATAGGTAGGGAATTAAATTTCCCTAAAAAGGTCGGTTCAGAAGGTTAGTGATAAAGTTCCATATAGATTCGTCACAACCCCCTCCAAAAAGAAAACGGGATTTATTCGAAGGACTCAAATGTCCTGAAAATAAATTACGTAAATCCTATCTTTGTCTTACAGTACCGACGATATTAATTTCTAACTGTATATTATTGAAACATCTTCCGTAATGAAAAAGGATAAAATTACGATTTAGAATTAATTGACAAACCTCATAATATTTTACAAGTTTAAATTAATCCCTGCACTCTATCCATTCGGCAAGGGGGCGTGGGAAAAACCACCCTTGTGGTGGCAAAAAACCAGCCCCATAGAGTATGACTTATAGATTATACAAAAAATTACAATACAATCTTCTGTGGCACTGGAACATCGAAGACTTCAGGGTCAGCTACCCTGAAAGATTGATATCCATTTGAGAAGTAGGTAAAAGTAGACATGAAGTTATACATTTGTTACATGAATGTCATACAATAAATATCTGGTTCCTTTGCCTTCCCATTCGAAAAACTTTATGCGCTAGTTAGTGTTAATGGTTAATCCTATCTAACTTCGCCGCGCTCCAAGTCACCAGAATTGAAACAAAATATACACATATATATACATATCATACAATAATCATCATTTCACAATAAATAAATAACACAAACAACCAAATGAATTGTCGCATCTTAGCGAAGTCATACATCGAAGTAAACAAATGCAAAATTTACAGATGTTTTCTCCAAAATACAAAAAGTAACACAAAAGTCGTTTTTCTGTTATAGAAAAAAACACACACAATGCAGTGTCCACTTTTGTTAGTCTTCTTAATTTTTAGAGTCCGCCCGTGACTTGCTTTAATTGCAAAAATTCTTCATTTGTTCGTACTGCGAAGATAATGAAACAATACAACCTGGATTTTGTCTGTTAAATCTATGCACTGGATCTCCATTCATCGCTTCCATACTGAGGCTTCTTCTGCGGAATATGCTGCCAGGTATGCCGTTGATTTCGATGTTGTTGAGGTCCTCATGGATTCTGTCTTTTTCTTGTATACGGCTCCGTAGATAGTATGGGCAAGGTCTTCTTGTATTGGTTTGATTCGACCGGACTGTTTTCTCCGCTTGTTCGTTGTGTCTTCTCGTTGTCGCTCTGGTCTGACGGGTCTGGTTATCACGTCCACTAACTTCCATTCGGGATCCACCTGTAGTCGTAGCTGTCCTGCGATCAGGCAACTTTGATGGACCTGCAATGGACTGTACTCCTGGTGAAGAGGTATTAGGTCTCTTAAATTTGTAAGTCCTGGACGAGATCGAGGAAGGGATCGACCTCTTGATTCCCTGCCTTTGCTCAGGAGCGTGTCTTTTCCGGTCCTGATGATCAGATCCTTGTCGGGATCTTTTCCTACATATCTTGGATCTTTTTATAGCTGGGTCCTTCGACGCAGTACTATTAATTTTACGTTTATTTCTGGGGATCTCCCGTGTGGTGTTACTCTGCCGTGATCTACACCCCTCACTTTCCTGACTAGAGGTTTTCCTATGCTCTTTAAACTGTCCTTGATGTGATCTATTTGACCCATGACTAACTTCTTGTTCGTCATATAGAGTTTCTATCGGACTATCTGAACTAATCGTGTCTGACTGACGAGGTCGGTACACTCGAACCTGATCAATATTAACAGTTATATTTCTTCCGTTTTTCCAAATAACTAAATTATTTCCTTTTATTTCTAAAACCTTATAGGGGCCTTCAAACTTAGGCATAAATTTTCCCACCTGTTTCCTACCCGCAGCACTTAAGAAATGTGTTTGAAGTAAAACCAAATCGTTCACTTTGATGTGAACATCCCTCCTTCTGAGATTGTAATGTTTTTCCCAAGACTTATGCTTTTTTTTTTGCATATTTCGTCTTGCCTCATCGAATAATCTTTCGATGTTACTACCAACATATTTCGCATCCTCCGTAACATTTATGAGCTTGCTAAACGGAGTTATGATTTTCCTTCCTAAAAACAACTCAGCCGGAGTTTTATTTGTCGTCTCATTTACTGCCGTGCGCAATGCGAAAGCGAACTCGTGTAGAAATTGGTCCCAGTTTTCATGATTTTCTTCAACAAAAGAAGCTATCATTTGAACTAAATTTCTATTCACTCTCTCCGTGAGATTAGACTGTGGTCTGTACGTTACCGTTTTCATATGTTTGATGTCCAACCTGTGACTGAGATGTTCAAACACGTCAGAAATAAATTGGGGGCCGTTATCACTTATCAAAGAAATCGGAGCTCCGTAACGCGCTATATAGGTATTAAAAAAGGCATTAGCTATTGTCTGGGCTGAAGCTTTACGAAGAGGAATCAGCTCACACCACTTAGTGAAGTGGTCAGTTATAACTAATATGAATTTATATCTCGGGTCGGGATGCGAGGTAGGGGCCTACTAAGTCTAGTGTTACAATTTCATTTGGATATTTCGAAACTATAGGCACTAAACGACCAGCTGGTAGCGCGTTTTTATAATTAAACTTTTGACACCGGTCACAGGTTGAAACATATTCAAATATATATTTTCTCATATATGGAAAATAGCACGTGTCACGAAGTTTAAGATATGTCTTCCTCTTTCCGAGATGTCCTGCCAATGGCAGATCATGAAATTCTTTCATTATATCTTTTCGAAGAGAACCAGGAATATAAACTCTTAGTTCTCCCAGATTAGAAAAATACTTCGCGTAGAAGAGGAGACCATTTATTAACTTGAAGTCCTGGGACCAACTCTCGCATACCGTCGCATTAACAGAACCGTCATCAGGGTTTTCTAAGTATCGATAAATATGTCCTAATTCAAGATCTTCCCTCTGTTCCTTAATGAATTGTTCACGGGAATTTATTGCGAGGGCTCTAAGAGCTGCGCACGAAATTTGCGACCCCTCGACTTTGTCTACTGGATTTCTTGATAAAAGATCTGCGACCACGTTTTGAACACCAGGTCTGTGTTTCCATTCTATGTTAAACTCTGACAATTTCAATGCCCATCGGATCATCCTACTTGATAAATTCTTACCATTGGTTAACTTCGTTAACGCTGCGTGATCTGTAATCACTTTCACAGGTAGGGGTCCAAAATAAGTTTTAAACTTATTTAGAGCCCAAATTACCGCCAAACATTCTCTTTCGGTAACCGTATAATTACGTTCTGCTTTATTAAGGGTTCGAGACGCGAAAGCAATAGGTTTTTGATTTTGCTGAAGTACAGCACCAATTCCGACCCCACTTGTATCAGTGAATAAATTGAACTGTTCAGAAAAATTTGGTAATTGCAAAATCGGTGCCTCTGTTAGTGTGCGTTTGATCTGATCAAAAGAATCCTGTGCTTCTCCCGACCAGTTAAACTTCGCCCCCTTTTTTTCTTTAATTGGTACAATGGTTCGCATATATCTGCGTATCGCGGAATAAATTTTGGTACCAACCCGTCATCCCTAAAAAATTTTGACACTTCTCTATTATTTTTGGGAGGTTTCATTTCCGTAATTGCTCGAATTTTCTTATTGTCAGTTTCGATTCCTTCTTTACTAATAATCAGGCCTAAATATTTGAGTTTGTCACGAGCGAAGTGACATTTTTCTTTATTTAATGTTAGCCCTGCGTCTCGTAATAAGGTAAAAACCTGAGTTAAATGATCAAGATGGTCTTTGAACGATGGAGATGTTATAATAACATCATCCATATAAACTGACACGAAACGCCCAATAACAGGTTGGAGGATTATATCGATAGCCCTTTGGAAATTAGGCGCCGCCCCAGAAAGACCAAAAGGCATGCGTAGGAATGCAAAAGTGCCATTGCGAGTGATAAACGCTGTTTTTTCTATGTCCTTTGGACTAATCGCTAACTAAAAATAGCCACTTCTGAGATCTAGAGTGGACATAACGTTGGTGTGAGGGATATTGGTGAGTAAGTCATCAATAACCGGTAATGGATATCGAGATATTTGGTAATTGCATTTAGTTTCCGATAATCGATCGCGAAACGATACGCCTCGGAAGAATCTGGAGGAAGGTCATTGTTCTTTCGAGTTAATACGACTGGA
Organism: Trichonephila clavipes; assembly: GCA_019973935.1. Taxonomy (NCBI): domain Eukaryota; kingdom Metazoa; phylum Arthropoda; class Arachnida; order Araneae; family Nephilidae; genus Trichonephila; species Trichonephila clavipes. The sequence continues at coordinate 136,955 of BMAU01009875.1, read as the reverse complement.
GATGCATAGGGCGAATTAATAGGACAAATTGTACCATCCCGTAACATCTTATCTATGTGATAATCAATAATGCCTTGTTTGACCCTGTCGTACTTGTATGGTCTCGACACTACCGGTCCTTTATCTCCAGTATCTATCTCATGATATACAACATGCGTTAATCCCGGTTGATCGAAAAATAACCCTTTAAAATTATTAAATAAGGCTTTTAATTGCCTCTGTTGCTCGTCATCAAGTTTCGATTCTGTGAGATCAATATCAACGAGTTTCTCCTCTTTAGGCGCTTGTTTGATCAGATGATCGGGAATGATTAAGGATTTCTGATCAAAATCTAATGTTAATCGCGACGCCTTCATAAAATCAATCCCTAAAATGCACTGATACTGCATGTTATCAAGTATATGGAATTCCCAGGGTTTCTGAAATTCCCTGATTCTAATTTGTAATTCGACTCTACCCAAATGATTGCACGGGGCTCCTTGTGCTGTCACGACTCTGTCTTTCGTCTTTTGACGAGGTCGGTATGAAAAATAATTGCGGTATACCTCCTCCGAAATAAAAGATTTCTCTACTCCCGTGTCCCATAGTGCGGTAATAAAGGTTTCATTTAATAGAATAGGGACATACGGTAATTCGACTGGGGTCATTCTTATAGAGGATACTCTGATAGGCCGATGATCCCAAACTGGAGGATTTTGCGTACCCCGCGATCGATTACCTCCATATTCACATCGATCGCTTAAAAGTTTAAATTTCTACTTCGTTCATTTTGACCTCGAAATGAACTATTTCTCGACCCACTTTGTCGACCGCCTTGACTGTGGAATGGTTGATCCGATTGTCCACCTTGGCGTCTACCCTCGAATCTGCGATTATTTGTGAAACCTTGGTTTTCGAACCGATTAAATTCCCTTTGTGGTCGGCTATTATTGGCGTATCTCTCATTATTTCTGTTTTCCCTCCAATTTTCCTGTCTATGCCTGGTATTAAAACGATTGTTTTCATGAGGGCTTAAACTTCTAAATCCCTCACTCGAACCTCTGATTTGTCTATGCATAAAACGTTCTTCGTATTTATCAACGATTTGTAGGAGATTGGCAGTATTTCGTGGATGTCTAACTTCGACATAATCCAAAATTTGAGGTTCTAATCGACTAACGACGTGATCTATTAATTTTTCCTCCGACATTTCTAGTTTAAGTATTTTATGAATTTTCAACAATTCATAAATAAAGTCCGAAGGCTGTTGATCTCGTCTTTGTGATGAGGAATAAAATCGCGTTTCTAGTTCTGACCTGTTTCTGACCACGGGAAATTGTTCCGACAATGCCTGTTTTAAGTGCGCGTAGTCTGTTGTCTTATCTTCAATGACTCTATAACCTAGAACTTCGAACCAGTCGAGTGCCCGTCCTTTGAGATGACCTTTCAAGTAAGCACATGCCAGTTGTGCAGGTATCTCATAATATGCGAGATTATGATCAATATTCTCCAAAAAATCATCTATGTTCTCAATCCCCGAAAAATATTGTTCCGGAATGATTCTAAAACTGGATCCGACTCTATTCTCGGGATTTATACGTTGGGCGCCATTGTAATGGTCCCTGGGGACCTCACTTTGAGAACTAGAATAATTATGAGACATAATTGAACCAGTAGCCATTTTTATAAATAACTTTCTTTATTTGGTTAATTTTTCCAAATAGAATCAAATAAACTTATTAACAGTAATTTTAATATTATGAGGTTTTAAAGGTAATATCCTTTATATTAACTCATTTAATTAATGATCTAATTAATTAATTTACTAAATAATGATCACGCAGAAATTACCACGATAAGAGATCCCAAAATTATATTTAATAATGTTCTTATTGAACATTTAACTTTAATCCGACTCTTAAAACTTGAATGAGACTTTAACTTCAAAAAGATATTTACCATTCAGAATCTCAATTCTTCATGAGGATAATATATCTTCAACAACAATATTTCAATTCAAAATCACTATAACTCTATGTTTCAATGTCTATCTCCTACTGCTCTAACTTTACTATTTCGTTTGACTTAAATACTGAATTTAATCTGCATAACAAGTAATCCTGTCCGCTCTTTGGAGTTGATTGGAAATAGGTAGGGAATTAAATTTCCCTAAAAAGGTCGGTTCAGAAGGTTAGTGATAAAGTTCCGTATAGATTCGTCACACAGTGACAATGATGACGACTATGAAGATGCATCGGTTTTTTGTGACACTTTCACGGAATGAAAATACATATTTCATGGAAAAATGATTTTGACCATATAAACATAATATGTATAAATAAAAGTGAGAATTTTGTTATTGTATCAATGCAAAATATTCTTCCTTTAGTTATAAATAATTTAAACAAGTATTTAATATTACTTCAATTAGAATTTAAATATTATTTTTTTATTGTATTCATCCTCGAAGACATAAAAATTTAAAAAATGTTGTTTCGAATACTTTAAATAGTGTAAAGTATTCCTGTCCCTCTTCCGCCTACCTACTTTGCCACTGTCTCTCTCTAACGACAGGCATAATACCGCGGTATAAATCGGTCTGTATGTTAAGTAAGCAACCGAATTAATGTCTGGAAATTTAAATTTGTACTTATTTATGTATAAATAAAATAATATTAAAATTACAGACATTCTAAAATGGTTTGAAATTAATGATTTTTTTTTATACAAAATGGCATCTGGCACATTATTTTCAACAACAAAAATGTCTGGCATTAATAAATTCATGTTGTTAATAACATTTTAAATTTAGTGAAAAAAAATCTTTCTAAAATTATTTAAAAAATCATTATTTTTACCTGTAAAGGTATGATGCGCAATAATAAACGCGACGCTTACCGGCAGCCATATGGCCCGCACGATGTTCGAAAGGGCGTAGATCAGTGTTTCTCAAACTGTGGGGCGCGACCTCCTTGGGGACCGTGACGACTCTAAGAGGGGGTGCGAACATATTAAAAAATCGAAAACAAGAGATTATTTAAAAAAATTAATTTATTGAAATTAAACAAAATGCATTCGGATATAATAAAAAATAAAATAAACATTTACACTAATATATTACACTTATAAATATGTCATTGCTACACAATGTATTTTATAAATTATTTTCAATACTGAGTTAAGAATAAGTCTAATAATTACCAGTGACCCCTTGGGATTGTCATATATAAAATTATATACAAAAATTAACCCTTTACCTTATAATTTGTATAATTTATAAGTAATCCCTTAACTTACGATTAAAAGTTATGCTATTCGCTTCCCAATGCAAAGCGTTTTCTACGTAAACACGCGTATATGTTGTAGTGGAGAGGGGGAAGGAATAAAAGAAGCAAATATAATCTGAAATAATTAAATCCTTTGCGACCATTGCCAACGTCCTTTTATTGCATTCCAAAGCCTTTGGAATAATTTTATGGATAGCAGTGCAGAGAAAAGATCACACTTCGGAAAGACGTAAATATACGCCCGGGCAATTATCGCTTTGTTTGAGCGAGACGTTTATATACGTCGCTGACACTTAAGATGTTAAGGTCGTGTTGTAAGTATAGCGTCAATGTATAGTATTTTTGAATTCAATATATTGTTATTGCATGGAGGGGGCGCGATGAAAATTATGATTGAATTTTGGGTCGCGAACATAGAAACTTTGAGAAGCACTGGCGTAGATAAAGAAATATTAAAAAATCAGCTTTCCTAAAATTCTTGTTTTTCTGACGTTACTCTGGCTCTCGTACTAATACTAGAGGAGTCGATCGAGACAGCGCTAACGCATCCAGTTTATTTTAAAGTAATGCTAGCGCCATCTGTTCTGCAAAATATTATTCATTTTTGTTAATATATATCATGATTATTTATCAAACCACAGTTTAATGTGCAATTAATTCAGTTCATGAAAAACAATTTATTTTTTTATGAAATAAATATTACTGAAAAAAAACTAAAAATACATTGAAATATACAAATTTCATTAAAATATCTACATTTTTGCTTCGCATGAAGAAAAATTAAATAAAATATTAGAAATATATTCTTAATTTATGCATAACATGTAAATTAATTCATCTATATTTAAATTCTATTCTTTTTTTCAAAAGGATTTAAGTATAATATGTCAACTTCAAGTAGTTTTTTAAAAGTATCCTTTAAGGATATCTTTATCAGTATAATATAGTATAAATAAATCTATATATGTACATGCATTAATATTATATTAATATAGCATTTAAGCTATTTTTTCCAACACACACATTACAATATACTGAGATCAAATATAATCACTAGGATATCATATTTTAATTATATATTTATGCCAGTAGTTAAATGTGAATGACTTGAAAGAATGAAGAACCACAAAAATGAAAATAAATTAATCTTATTTATTAACTAAACTGAGAGCAGTAACCTCCAGTTAAGAACAATTTATTTTGATTACAATAAGTATGATCCAAATCCGTATTGATGGATGTAATTTCTTGTGAATTTATATATAACAGCAATCCTTCTTTAATATTGTTTACTTCTTCAGTCTTTTGATTTTTGAGTGTACCGGCAGAGTATCTTTTTCTTCGTGTAGAGAACTATCCAGATTGTTTTCCAATCTTCTTTTTTTATATTTACAGTCGAAGAATCCATCATTTTAATTCTTTTATTATTGTGCTCCTCCATTTTTTTAAATGCCTTTTCAAACAGAAAGAGAGAGTGAAGACTTCATCACAAAATGAGCAGATTAAGTATCTGCTATGCACATTCATTTCAGTCTCCATTTAAGAAAACATTAAGTATGAAAAAATTGATTACAGGGAAAAAAAACAAATTGACTAATTAAAATAAGAAGAAAGATTATAAAACAATTAACAAAATAAAGCAGAAAAAAAATTACATGAAACCAAAAGCAAAAACTATCCAAAATGTAAATAAAATGCAATAAGAGAGCTTCAGCAAAAATCGTTCGACTAATCTAGATATATACTATAAATGCGAAAGTTTGTGAGGATGTTTGGCTGTCTTTCACGCAAAAACAACTGAATGGATTTTAATGAAACTTTACAGTAATATAGCTTATACAACAGAATAACACACAGGCTATAATTTATAAAGATATTGTGTGAAGTGCCCAGAATATAACGATATTTGTCAAGTAAGTATGAAAAAATTCTGCCATCTGCATGCAGTTCTGGCATGCGCTGCAAAAAAGTCCATGACAGCATATATCTAACTTTTGTTTGTGAAGAAACCCTTTTGTTTTGACCACACAAGGCGCTTGCTTCTAATTAATTCCTGTGATCAGCATAACCCCTATTTTTTTTATTTCAGAATAAAACTAAGTTTTGAAGGGTGAGGTTGTTATAAATCTCTCTTTATTTGAATGGGATTTTTTTATGATTTTATTATGCATATTTGGTTGTAAGAAAAATTGATCTTCTTTTCAAAATAAATGCTTTTTTATCGGTTCTGATACTTAAAGTAAATAAACTTTCTCTTTCATACTACATCATTTGGACAAATTTTCAAAAATTGTTTGTGGTTAGTAGTTAATTATAACGCTATAATTTTAATTGAATAGGCGGATATTGCATTCTTAAGCATAAAAATAATTCTAACAACTGTACTGTATTTTTTGGAGTGAGTGAATATTAACGTCACACTGTTCAGCTACTTGAAGGCTTTTGGCAACGGACCACGTAATTTTGAACCATGGTCAAGCGCCGTGGACGACACCTGAGCTGGCACCCCAATCTCCTAACTACCACACAAACTTAGCAGGAATATTCTACCAATGCTTAGCAGGAATATTCTCCAATGCTTAGCAGGAATATTCTTTGAAATCAACTCTTCCAAGATATATGGCAGCATATGTTCTATGATGAGTATTTTAGAGGGGAAGGCGAATAGTTGTAGCAGATATTGCGTTTTCAGCGGATTGCAAAGATTATTATTTTTGTCCCGAAAAAATAGTTTGTCAAAATTTAAGTGTCTTATGTTTTTGTATGTTAATGAAGACCTTAGAAAACGATTTGACTATTTATTTTAAGTGAACGGTGTATATAATTATTTTTACAGTGGTATATCTTTTATTAATTTATTATCTCTAACGGATTAAATTTCCCAAAGTGGAGTATTTTGTTTATGTATATCCCTTAATTTTCAATGTAGTGATCCAAAAAAAATATTGCATGAAAAAAACTACAGTGAATCATAATGCGGTAGTTAAATCATTAACGTGCATCGTGCCCCTACACGGCGGGTCTTACAAAGCTCTAATAAAGCTCGAGCTATGAAAGTAACTAGACATTTGCCAATTTGACAATCGTTATCATTTCGCTGTGTTTTTCATTGAATCGCCATTACAATTTAAGAAACGGAGTTGCTTGCGAATATTACAATTTTAACTTAAAATAAATACAACAGAAAGTAATATTAATGTAATACACTTTCAGATATAAATTATTTACACTATTTTAAGCGTTCATTACTCAAAACTTTTAACAATGTGTTACTTTTGCTGAGCAGAGATCAGCTTAGGAAGGCTAAACAAAGATGGTTTTTTTTTCTTTTTTTGTGTTTAGCTGAGCCATGCAAAAAGCTTTTTTTTAAAAAAAAATTTGCAATTCACGCAAAATTAACATATTAAAAACTTCTTTATACTTCAATCTGTGTTGTTTAATTTTCAGTTCACCCGTGCAAAGATCAGGTTTACCAGCTAATACAGCGATATAGAAAGGGATTTTATATGGCGGCAATAGAGGATGACGTGTTTTTGGATGCTCTTCAAAAATACTGCAAGATTATTGAATCTGCGCTTATGTCGAAATGCATTATGAACAATCACGTGCGTGAAGATGCCAGGCAAGCTTTGGGTGAGTTGAAAGCTTCTATCTATAATAATTTTGAAAGAGTTAAGGTTGCTAATTTTTTCTAGAAGCATGGAAGCGAAGTCTAAAGGAAGCCATTGCAAGCTAAGTTACGCCAATGTCGTGGTGCCATCTGGTGTTACGAAAAATAAAGAAAAGTCTTCCGATTATTGTGTAGTTGCAGACTCGGATAACCGCTCTTCTGGGGATGTTTAGAAAATTATTAAATCGAAAGTAAACCCAGCGGAATCTAAATTTAGGAGTTTGCGACATGAAAAACATCAGAGGAAACAAATATTGTTAGTTAAATGTTTCTGAAAAAGATCGTGACCGGCTTTTAACAGAAATTCAGAAAAAATCTCCAGAATTAAAGGCTTCCCTTCCCAAAAGGAGAAATCCAGCTATAATTGTTAAAAATGTGCCAAATGAAGTAAACAATGAAGATCTTCTAAAAGTGATTTCTGAGCAAAATCCTGAAATTGTTGTATATGACGAAAGTATAAGGCATTGCAGAGTTCGCTTTACTTTGAAAACCTTTCAACATACAAGGCAAGTTGTTATCGAAACTCGCCCCACGGTTCGTAAATCCATCATTCGACAAACAAGATTGAAAATCATTTGGAGTGCATGTGACGTAGATGATTTTCTTCTTAGCAATAGATGTTTTAACTGCACTTGGATACAATCATCACGCTGATGAATGCCACAATACACTAGCCTGTTTTCATTGTTCCGGAGAACACAAAGGGCAAGATTGACCAAATATGGATGCAGTAGCTTGTACAAACTGTATCCGTTTCAATTACAAAACAAAAAATATTCATACAAAAGTGAATGTTAACCATAAACCCTTTTCCACGTGTTTTCCTTGCCATATTTTTATGAAGAACACCCATTCTAGAATTAACTATGATTAGGTAAGATAATCAAGTTCTAAATTGTGTGCAGTTAAATCTACACAGGTCTAAATCTGCTACACAGCAACTCATTTTAAACATGGACACAGATAACATTGATTGTGCGCTGGTTCAAGAACTTCATAGCTAAAGGAGCCCTCTTCCGGGTTATCTTAGTACTTATCGACTTTTTTATCATCCTAATTATGTTATTATTAAGGCAGCTATTATTGTTCGTTCTCGTCATCTTTCAACTTTTATTGATTATAAAAATACTGATTATAATATGGTCACTTTAGAAGTTATCGCAGGCTCAACTGCGTTTACTCTTTTCTCTTACTATTTCGAGCCTTCAAAAAACATTGACTCGAATCTTCATAAAATCAGCCAAGTTTTTAGTAGCAAAAATCTCAATCGATTGGTTTGGAACATGGACTCCAATAGCAAATCATAATTATAGTTTAGTCCGTACTCAGATGCACGAGGAGATAAGTTAAGTGAATTTTTTTCTGCCAACAACTTATTTGTTATCAACGAGGATTGTGGTCCTACTTTTCGTGCAACTCAGGGAACAAGCTATTATGATATTACAGTTGTTGATTCGGATCTACTCGAGGACAACTCGAGTTGGTGCATTTCTGATAATGAATCCCTTTCTGGTCACGTGATGATAGAATTTGAGTTTTGTCTTTCCACTGTCCTGCGAGATGCATTAAGTGCACCTTTTGTAATGTTTAATACAAAGAAAGCAAACTGGTGTCGCTTTTGGAAATTTTATTTCTCTCGTATGACTCATACATTCGATACTCTTAACGGTTGCACTAATAGTTCTTGCCTAAATACAGTCATTGAGAAACTTAGTTTTTTTATTTATCAGGCATGCTTGTACTCAATGGCTATTAAGAAAACTAGCGAGCATAATGTCCCTTGGTGGTCTATCGAGATTGGATGTGCGAGGAAGAGGCTTAATGCCTCTAAACGCAGATTTCAGCGTTGTAAAAATCCAACTGTTAGAGAATTATACAGAAAGGATTATAATCAAATGCTTATAATGCAAAATCTGAGTTTTGGAAGAAATTTCTTTTGATCATTGATGCGCAAAATATGTGGAAGAAGGTTTATACGTATGGCATTAAAAAAGAATTCACGAAAAAAATTGAAATAACTGGTATTAAGCTTCTCTCTGGAGAAAAAAAACACTTCTTTAGATGAGAAAATTAATGCCGTGCTTCAGAAATCATTCCTTTCTGATTCAGAGGAAAATGACAATAGCTTTTTCAGAAAGACTATCGCCATGCCACGCGTACTACTAACACTTCCGTTTTTTATCCTTCTTTTTCCTATGATGAAGTTAATACAATGGTTTACAATTACAATGAGAAAATCAATTTTCTCATTTTCATTGTCACTATAAATGTCTTAAGAATATTCATGATATTACTCTGAAGGAGATTATAATTCAGCACCTTTAGTTCCGTGAGCACGTAATTTAACCACTAGACTAAAATGATCACTTCAGTCCGGAGACTGTTACTGACTTATACATAGACACCACCGCCACATTTTCCCCTACCAGTGAGTTGGTGGATAGGCGAGCGAACAATATAGTTTTGGTGAGCGTAAGTTGTTGCGTCATGTGTCACTGACGACTTGAAAGCTGCGTCATGTAGATCTAACGGCTTGAGTGTTGCATCATGTGGATCTAACGACTTGAGTGGTGCGTTATGTGGATCTAACGGCTTGCGTTGCTGCGTCATGCGTGTCTGACTGCTTTTGATTGCTTTTGCGGTGGGTAGATGGCGCCACGACAACTGCGTGAAGGAGATTAGAACAGGGCACCTTCAGTTCCGTAAGGCTGTTACTGGCATATATATACACCACCGCCATATTACCATAATTACCTTTTTAGGCTTCAACAACATCGTAGTGACAAGACCATCTGATCTGACTTAAACTTTTTAAGGTAAATTTCAGTTTTTCACGATTTTGTTCCCACTTAAGGGTCGAAGCAGAAAAGAAAACAGACGTTTTGCATTAAACCAAAGAAGTTAACGACTTCAGTTGCAACTTCAACTGATTGTGCACCAACCAGATTAAGAGAATGTGCAGCACACGGCGCATAATTAGTGAATTTATTTTTTTCTTTTAAAAGAGTTTGCACACCATTATATCGACCAGACATATTAGCAGCGTTGTCAAATGACTATCCCCTACAATTATTCAACAGCAGTCCATTTCTTTTTAAAAATTCTTGTAGAGAATTTAATAAGCATAAGCCAGTCTGACTCCCAATCTTAATTAATGAGACTCATCTTTTATACACTTTTCCCTGAAAACAATATCGTAGTACAATAGCAAGTTGATCATTATGGAACAAATCTGGTGTTTAATCCATCACAATTGTATAGTACTTTGTGTCATCGTTATTTATTTGAGTTGTAATTGTTTTAATAACTTGCTTGCCCATGATCTCAATTTTTTGCTCTTATATTGTTTTTGATACGTACAATATTAACGATTTCGGTCGTAATTCTCGCTGTTAAATATGTTTACAAACGAATGAATGGGTCGAACTCTGCTAACTGTTCCAGGGCACCCACAACATTACCACTATGAGGAGAACCAAAACCTTCCTCGGCACCCCTCTATAATTAATAAACCTCTTATAGCCAAATACTTTACTACCGAAATAAACCGTTTGAGAATATTGTGGTAATATTCTGTATCTTTTCTTAGTTGCTCCAGTTAGTATATTTTCTTTTCGAGTCAACCAGACTAACATTGAATTTTTGTGTTCAATAGAATTTTTATGATTTTCTTAACAACTGTTTCCAATCACTGTTACGTGTTTCCAGTCAGAAAAGCCGGTTGTGTATTGAGAATTTGTTTCAGAAAAAAAGTTTGCAGGTCAAACAAAAAACACTACCAATACTAGTTGAATAACCTAACCAAGATCTTTCCAGCAGTTTGCCATTTTTAAGTTTTTAAATTAAATGATTATTCGAAAATGATCTCTTTTGTTCTTCGTATTCTCTTACCGAAACAGAATATATATTGTTTGGATCTTTATTTTGAAAATAACTCATTTCATGGATATAATCAATAAAATTATTACTTAGAGATTTAGGCCACAAACCCACGTCAAAGTATAATTCTCAAACTCATACCCAACATTTTCTAAACACTTTTCGGTCGGGGCATTACTGATGTCCTCGGGCTGAACGATATCTTTTTCAGAAGGCTGCTGGTCATCCTAATCTTGCATATTTTCATCATTAATGTTTGCTCGTTGAGTTTCTTCATTTTCTTTGGCTAAGTACCTTTCCCTTTCGCTTGTTAATGTATCTGCGTCAGTTATATTCTTGTTACTTAGTTCCATTGTAAAAAAAGTCAAATATTGACACATTTAATTTTTTCTTTTTCTCGATTTAACAGTAGCTTTCGTTTTTCCGCTACACTTTTATATTTTATGCCAGACATATTTATATTGTTAATTAAGTACTTGATTTTCCTGAAAATCAATTTAAAAGTTTAGGTCATAAAACTACGATAACACAACCGAAGTACTTAATAACCTAAAAATATTCGAAAAAATTTTTTACAAAACAATATACACTGCTGGGAACCGTAAATGTAACGCCCTGAAGGAAGCATGCAAATAGCATGAAATTTACAACATGCATTAGTGGAGGTGAGATATGCAAATAATTAGAATTTCAGCGCATACACACATCACGCGCACCTTTGGCGCCACTTTAAAGCGCTATTTAAGGCTTGGAGATTTTGACGATTTCAAGTTCGACAATTATGCTTTTCTTGTGGTTTTTTCAAAAAACGATCAGTTATGTCTCGTAGAAAACAGCGATCAGCTTTTGATCAAGTATCCGAGTTCGACAGACGAAGGATAGTGGCCTACCGAGATTGTGGATTATCCTTCAGGGAAATCGGTAGTCGTGTTGGACGAAACCAAATAACTGTAATGTGGATATGTGACCGTTGGATGCAGGAGGGTACGACGGACCGACGTGTTCGATTGCATCCACCTCAGTGCACCACTTCACGTGAGGACAGGAAAATTGTGCGTATGGCAGTGACGGATCGCTCAGTCATATCACGAACCATAGCACAGCACATTGAGTCTGTAACGCATCATTCAGTGTCTGCGCGTACCATTCGACGCCGTTTACAGCAGAGTGGTCTGTTCGCAAGACGTCCATTGCTTGGTTTACACTTAATGCAGAACCACAGATGTCACCACTGCCAATGGTGCGATGAAAGAAGGATATGGGCGGCAGAATGGAATGAAGTAGTTATTACTGACGAGTCACGCATCTGTCTGCAACACCACGATGGTCAGATTCAAGTCTGGAGACACCGTGGAGAGAGGATGCTGAACAGGCGCGTTATGCACCACCACACTGTCATGCACTGGGTATTGTGGTATGAGGCGGTATTGGATATCACTCTCGCACTCCTCTAGAACGCATTGCCGGTACTTTAAACAGCCAGCGCTAAATGTCCGAGATGTTCGAGCCAGTTGTCCTTCCTTACCTTCAGGGCTTGGCCACAGCCACATTTCAACAGGGTAATGCGTGACCACACGTGGCACGCATTGTCCAAAGGTTCTTCGTCGATCACCAGATTGAATTTCTTCCCTGGATGGCTCGCTCTCCGGATCTTTCGCCGATAGAAAACAAGTGGTCCATGGTTGCTCAACGATTGACCCATATTACACCCTCAGCTACCACACCAGATAAACTTTGGCAACATGTGGAAGCAGCTTGGTCTGCTCTACCCGAAGAGCACATCCAAAGTCTCTTTGAATCAATGCCGAAATGTGTGGCAGCGGTGATCTCCAACAATGGCGGCTTTTCTGGCTACTGATTCTGGCAGGAACCACACTTCACAGAAGTCTATAAACTTAATCATTTGATACTTGGTCAACATGTTATCTGCAAAATAAATTTTGTTGTGCTATATCGTCTTTGTTGGTGTTGCATTTACATGGCCAGCAGTGTAGTATATTTCTGAGATAATTGAAAAAAGCTACCTAGTTAATTTAAAAAAATAAAAATCCTTGTCTATGTACTCGCTAAAACCTAAAACACTGATTATTATTATTTATTAGCCCATCAGTTTAAAGGGGATTTTATAAAAATAAACTTTAGAATTATTTGCTCCACTTTAAATAAATATTGTTTTTCCGTTGCCATCTATTATTTGCTGTTGCCACATATACACCCATGTCCATAACTTAAGGATAATTCAGAATCACACAGAAATTGAAATCTAAAATAAAATTTTCACCTGTAGAATTAGAAACACACATCTTGAAGAAGAATATAGAAATCACAGGAAACCACCAGATGGTGCAGATAGTACGTCATAATGACAAGAGTTTAAGAGAGGGGTATATAAGGAATGGTGGCAAAGAAGTAAAATTGTTCACAAGAGCTTTAAAAGCCTTTCAGTGCAATAACCGCATAGTTATTGCACAAAGGAAGCATTTGGATGATTTTTTACGTGGTAGAATTATTGGACGACTGGAATGTGGACGTAACCAGCTGGAAGTATCCGAGGAACTTGGAATCTCCCAGAGTGTCATCTCCAGGCTTTGGCAACGATTCCAAGATGATGGTAATGTGAGTAGATGTTACAGCACAGGTCGCCCCCGAGTTACAACGCCGAATGAGGATCGGTATATATTTGGCAGTTACTGCCAAAAGAAACAGACGGAGCACAGCATCAGACCTGTCTCGTCAGATCCATTCAGCTACCGGTACGACAGTTTCAAGGCAGACCGTGTACAGACGCTTAGAGCGCATTGGTCTATATGCTCGTAGGTCTGTCAGATGTGTTACACTTACCGCAACTCACTGTCGCCTGCGATTAACCTGGAGTAGAGAGCATGCATTGTGAACACCACAACAGTGGTCTTGTGGGGTGTTTTTCGACGAGTCCAGGTTTAGTTTGCAGTCTGATTCTCGCCGGACTTTAATATGGAGAGCGCCAGGTACCCGTTACCACCAAGAGAACACCATTGAACGACACCGTTACAGTGGTGCAGGATGGCTCGTTTGGGGAGGAATTATTCTTGGTTCCCGAACTGACCTGCATGTTCAGAGTGTAACGATGACAGGCCACATCTATCAGGATGTCATTCTGGATTAACATGTACGTTTGTTTCGGGGCGCCATGGGTGCTGAATTTCCGTTTACGGATGACAACGCCTGCCTTCACCATGCAAACATTGTAGACGAATGCCTTCAATCAGAGGATATCACCCATATGGATTGGCCAGCATACTCACCGGACTTGAATCCAATAGAGCATGTGTGGGATATGCTTGGCCTATGAATTGCAGCCCGTCAACCCCCTCCCACCTGTCTACAGGAACTTCGGAGGGCATTACTTGATGAGTGGTGTAATATTCCCCAAGATCAGATTGATAATTTGATACTCAGAATGCCTAGGCGTTGTCAGGCCTGTATTGCATCGTTCGGGAGACATACTCCGTATTAACCGTCATACTAACCATGTTATACTTTTTGTAAATAGGTTCTTTTTTCAAATTTGCCCCAGGGAGTAAAAATCGCAATTTTCATTAATTATGTCAAACATATAACATCTTTTTTGCTCTTTACCTTTTATTTAATAAATAGACTTTACAAATGAGTCAAATTTGTTTTGCTTCTGTCTCATTCTTTGCCTGAATTTCATTATTCTTAATTTATGGACATGAGTGTACTTAAAAAACCGACTTAATACGAAAATCAAGACTGTTTTTTACATTTATCCATAATAATATTCGCGGTGAATCTCCATAATTCATATAAGCTGATTGTTATTTATTTATATCCAATAGAAGACACAAATTTTAAGACAACATACATATATTTATGGGAAGTTCTGATATTTTCAATCTTTGAAAAATTGAAAATACTTAAACACTGCTTCAATATCTTCCTAATTAAATAATTTAGAAATGTGTATGGGCGCTTACTTTTTACTTAAAACTTGAATAAACAGGTGCAAAAGTATGTTTCAATTGCATGTAGTATGCACAAGACACAGCACCAAATCAGTATATTATTGTAAATTTGAATTATTATTGCACAAAAAGAAATGGCTACAGAAATAGTGCCACTACATTTGTATTAATGGTTGATGCTCGTAGGCAGAGGCAGATATAGAGCCTCTGTCTATTAATTATAAATTTCCGCGTATTCGGTGGTCGAACAAAAGGGTAAATTGCTCTTGAAAATGAAAATAAATTTGATATGATATTTCTGTTAGTTTATTTTTGATTTTTATTCTTTTACTGGGGTTTATTATTTTATTACTATTTTGAAATTTATTATTTTATAACATCTATTTCTGTTTGTTATCTTGTGATGCGACGTGTGATGAAAACCCAGTTTCTTTATTTAACATCGCATCATGACTTAAGTTAAAATTAAACACTAATATTCTATAGACAAATTACTGTACACTAAATTAAAAGTCCGATCGTATAGAGTTTACAATTATATTTTTTGATTAACATATTGGTAAAAGAAGATGAGGTTAGGAGGAGTGACTGAGGGGTGACCTCGGGTAGCGAGTTCGCTTCCCGACTGGAGGCTTTTTCTGGCAGTCGTAAGAGGGAGGAAAAGCCCCGATAATTCTTCCGGACCAGCTTTTAAAGCCGACCAGATCACTTCGAAAAGAATCCGCTACGGATTCATTACCGTCCAATCTACCACCCTGATTTTCATTCCTAGTGCTCTCCTTTTCGAACTCCTTGTATTAAATAAAAATATATTTTCTACATCGACATTTGTGATGGACATAACACACATTCAGTCAATATTTTTTTAATTTTAATGGGGGATATACTTCTTCAAATGCGCATGACAGTACTTCTAACTATTTTCTACTCAAGTTAAATTTCTTATCTTTCTGTTTCTTTTATTACAAGGAAAAATGTCACACATCGATAACTACATTTTCACACAATTCAGTCATTACAAATTCTATTGTGAGAAAAGTTCTCCCTAATTAATCTTGTCTTTCAAAACAGTACACTTAAAACAATTTTGTTCAGTGAAGTTAACCGACAGTTCCACAATGTATTCATACCAAATTTTAAAAAACAAGTTTAACACTTGGAAATGTATCCTGTATTAAATTTTTCAGTATACACAAATATTTCCTGCTGTAGGGAAGATATAGTATGAGAGAGATGTGGTGTGCGGTTGTGAAAGAATGTTTTCGTACGTGTAGACTATTTTTGAAAATTTAATCATCACTGAAGCTGATCATATAACTGCAAATGAGCCTTATTTTAATGTGTGCTGGTATCAAAGTAGAACACTTTACAATATTAAACAGCCTATGGGTTTATACTCAATATCAAACTATTCGCAAAATGGCTTACAACTTCTATTCAAATTGTAAAGAAACTGAAATATAAATATATCTTACTGCAGTCAAAAATATTTATAATATGTAAGTATCCTGTTGCTCCACTTATTTCTGTACATTTTAAAAACTGTAGCTGAATGAATTTTTTTATATTCATAAACGAGGCATAACAGCTCACACAGTCGTAAAAATGTCCTTATCCTTTTAAATATACTACTATAAACGTATATAGATTGTAAGATCAGTTGTAAAATCCTAAAAGCTTTTAGAGGAGCTAAAAACATGTAATTTTTGATTGATAAAATGTTTAATATAATACACAAATATACATGTTATTAAGCAAATACATTTGAAAATTCAAACTTCCTTCTGAAATAAACGTAATTGAAAGAAAAATGTTTAATTGCAAATGAGTGGAAATACATGTTTATCTAAGGGGTATCCCCAAAGTGAGGTAATCCTCAAACTTAAGACTCAAACTCAGAAGCACAACAATCCATGAGGCCAGGAACTACAGTGCCCATCATAATACACGTGACCATTGGACGCTGAGGTGCATGAACAGATGTCCCGATTTGGTGGTCTGTCTGAAGAGACCCTTCAGTGTTTAAGACCCGAAGCAAGCTTGGTACTCATTTATCGACCCAATGTAGCGGGGATGAAAGGCAGAGTCGACCTTGCGCAGCCCGTTAATAGAACCCCAGACCTGTGGTGTGGAAGCACTATACACTACCACTCAACCCTTTTCGGTGAAAATAAAATTTAATGTTAGAATCTTATATAAATCCCTAATGAATGAGGGAGTCCAAACTTTTTTTTCATGTAAACTGTTTAGACGGAAATGGTTAATTATGAACATTTCACAAGTTGCATAAATTAAAATTAACCGTTATAGTTAAGGGTACAGTGGAGTTTCAAAATCAATTTTTTTAATTACCAATGAATTTTTTTCAAATTTGCAGGAAATGTGTAATATGTTACCAGATATCAATGTACAAAGTTTTGTCAAAATATCTTTAATGGTTTCTGAGATATTAAAATTTTTATTTTTAATTGTACCGAATAATTAACGTATTTCAAAATGCTCCATGCGCAACCAGTTTCAGTCTATGCAGTCAATATTCTCTCATAATGTTCCTTTTATACATAAAAACAAAACTTAGTGAAGTTTTCTTCATATTTATCTTTTTAAAAAATTTAAAAAATATTTATGTTGAAAATTTCAGTTTTTTCCTTAAAAACTAACTAAAATGTTTACATTCTCTGGTTTTTATTACTTTCTCTTCACTTAAATAAAAAAAAACATTCACTAGCATACATTTATACACCTATAGAGAATATTTGTGCAAATTTTCACTGCAATTGGGGAAAATGTGTTGCGCAGGGAACATTTTAAAGTTATTGAAACGACAAAAATTACAATTCCCTTAAATGAAGGTTTTTATGAGTATTATGATTATAAGTCCTCAATCACATTTGATAAAAGCAATTATTGCTATAATTAAGAGATACCATATTATTTACAACTTATATACTGATTTTCTTTATGTCATTATAATAAATATACCTAATTTTCAGAAATAAACAAATTTTCAGAAGGAAATGAAAAATTTAATATTTTGATGTTATCATTAAAATATGACTGAAAATGTATTTCATAGTCAAGCAAACTTTACAACTTTATATACAACATATCTAAATGTAAAATAATGTAAATAATAAAATATGTCTGTTTGATCACAGGATTATTACTTTTATTTATGAATAACTTACCATTGTAAGAGTACCGTGATTTCAAGCTATATATATATACAAATAAATTTTTAAAAAAAACCAGATAGAACTAAAATTTTCCAGCCCCATAACTGAGGTCATTCTTTTCTCTATTTTTGTCATTTTTTTTATATTTTTGAATTTTTTTTTCTCTTTTTTATATTGTTCAGAAGCTTTTCGCTTTCTTTGCGATAACCTTCGGTTATCGCGTCTGTGGGCAATTTTAAATGCAGCGTCTACCATTTCATTATTGTTTAACTTTAACGTTTCAACATAGCCAATGTTTACTTCACTGACCGCTGCGGTTACTGCAAGATTAATTCGTTTCTTCGAAACAAACACATCTTTGGGGCATTTCCTCCAAATACAGCTATGCAAACTTTCATTAGCATTTTGGGTTTTGCCAGAAACACAGCGAAGAAGAATTTCATTTGAGGCAAGGCGCTGGTACACTGGCATAATTTAGCAACTACTTCTTCTGACAGTTTTGTTTTCATATTTTTATGACTACTTCTGGTACTTTTTATTATCTGCTTTAGCTCTATTATAAAAGCACCAGGATAGCTTTCCGTCATGGCATTTGCTGTGCATTGGCTTTGCATCAGTCGACATACAATGAAAAAGTTGCAAAAAATTGACGCCTTCATCTTCAACCTCTGAACATTATCGACAATTGCTTTCCGATAAAGTTCTGTAACTTAGTAATTGTTGCGTCAGTCAAACTACCTTGTTTACGACCACCTAATGTCACACCTTTCGACCGACACTCTTTAACTTTATTCCGGAGTGCTGTTCCTAAACGTTTAGCTACGTGGTTAACACACTCTTCTTTTACAATGACGACATCATCTCCATACACTTTTTTTTCATTTAGATGTTGGTGTGTTTTTGCATCACCGTTACAAAGAACAGTAGTGTATCTCATTGCACAGTCAGATATTGACCGGTTCCACAAAATGTAGGCAGCATGCATTTCCATACTACCTGAGGAACCGTCAAAGTTTTTCTGGCATTTTTTTAATGCCCCGATTTCCAAATCTGAAACTCGGGGCTTGCTTCACCCATATCTTTTGCAGCCATACTACATTCATGACAATACTTTGATAAAACTTCAAAGTCAGCAACAAGGCTTGTCATTATATCGATAACAATGCCGATGCCATATAGGGACGTATGGCCTCTTTTATGCCACGTTCCATCGTATGAGACAGTTATATCAATAATATTGTTCCGACCAAGATCGGGATGTGAATATAAATTTGTTTGCCTCACGTGTTCCCTTGAGATTCGTAACATTTCAACTTTCGCAGTTTCATTTTTATTACATAAGTTTTCCAAGCATTTCGAAAATGTTTTACGATCCATGCATGGTGTACCTAAAATTGCCGAGAAAGTTTCTAAGGCTGCGTGACACCTCCCTATAGCCAAGAATGCAGATGTAAGTTTTGTGTTGATATCAAATTTCCTGCAGGGTTTTCTCGTTGACTGGTGAAGGCATGTCCATATGATTTTTTACATTTTTCGCAAACAAGCTCCATTTTGGTGGAGAAACCGTATGAATTGTGCGTTAAAATATTCAATGAGAACTGGTTGCAATCACTACATGGAACATTTTGTAGCAATGAGGTCCACATTGAATTATTGATGAAATGATATTCATTTGATTCTGAATTTACATCACTGGCACTCATATCTGATGTACTAGGAACAGCTTCAGTAGAAATTTCATCACATTTATTATCCGATGATACATTATATGCAGAAGATTTTCCTTTTTCCAAATTTCTTATACAGGCAGCTCTTCGTTTGTTTAGTCGCCCTTTGGGCTTTCGATATTTTGAACTAATGCTATGCATTTTCACAAAACAAAATAAGCTGTGATAATTTCGCTCAACAGAATAGAATATATATATATATATAATATTAAAATATTATCGCAATATAGAGCTTTAGTTCTGAAAAGAACTGTTTCTTATTTATATAACGAAACTCAAAGTAAGCTGTTTTCGAAACTAAGTAAACAAATATTTGATACCTTACAGTTTAAGTTACAGTTATTTTCGCGTTGCCAAATTTTAGAAAAATATATAATTCATAAATAGAGTAAAAAAAATAACACATAAAGTAAATAAAAGTAACGCTCAAAATCAAAAAATACAATACAGAAGCGTAATTCTACAACCATTGCAAGCAGCTGAGTTTGACAGAAGTAAACAAAGGGGCGTGGTCAAACAGGTGTTCGAATTGAAAAGAGCATAACTTCCATAAAAATAATCGGAATTGAAAAATTCTTTTTGCATTCAGTAGCAGTGATTACAAGCATTAATAATATGCTAAAAGTAAAAAATCGAAAATTTGATCGATTTTCACCAATTTGAAAGTCCACTGTACTCTTAAAAATTAATACACTAACACAACTTATCACTAAAATTGCTTCTGACAAAATACCGCCACCAAAAAAATTAATCTTTTATGCAAACTCAAAATTTAACAAGAAAAGTACACCGTTATATACACAATCAAATCAGCATTAACTAACTTATTCAATAAAGGAACCTTTTTGTATGAAAAAATTATTTAAAATACTAGATAATAACCGCAACACAAAATTATTTAATAAATGAAAAATGTCCAATATGTATGTATAGTAACAACATTCAAATTTCATGACAGGTGTCCAAGGACCCCAAAATTTGATTTTTGTTGCAAACATGAATTAAAGCTTAAAATTTATAAAATTAAAATTGACGTGTATACATGAATCGCATAGCAAAATTGAATAACAATCCTATTACAAACAACAAATTTTATATATTGCATAAAACACATAGCATCAAAAAATATTTTATCTAGAGCTAAAATTGATATTAACCACATACAACATCATCTCATTTAAGCATCAAATCAAGACATGAAACAATTGCATAAAAAAATTGAGCTAGAATTCATTAAATCACTAAATACAAAATTTTATCTTGCTAAAACATCAAACATGACATAAAACAAGGTGCAACAATGAGACAGGTACCATTCCATATGTGTGCTCTCGAAGTGACGAAGCGTAAAAATTGTAAAAAAAATTCAGTTTCCTTCAGAAAAAAAATTTAGCGTGGTAAGTGCATTAATGAGCCGAATTGCCTGCACGGGCCCTTAAATTATACCGTGGACTTGGAACAATACCCTTAACCTACGTCTCTTCTGGTTGCAAATCATCTAAATTATTTAAGTGCAAATATGAGAATCTTTTAATAAATGGAATCATTCGATTGACATGTGTGTTAAATCTCTTCCTCAATTGTTCTGCATGTTGAACCCTATAATTGACATTAGAGAAACGCTCTATTACTCTGTAAGGACCTTCAAACTTAGGTCTGAGTTTTGGAGATAAATTAGATTTAATATTATGCGTCTTAAGGGGTCACAGGGGTGTTAATCTTCTATTTTTCGAATTTTCGAAAAAAAAATATGTGTTGTTCCTCATTTTCTTTTGAACATTTTGATACCAACTACGTGATAGTACTACAAAAACTTCGAAAGTTATTCGAAAAATTCCAAACAGCAATTTAGTAATAACAATGTTTAAATGGCTACACCCACTTATTCTTGATTTCCGCATACGTTTTATTTTTCTGTTTTTAAAAAGCCTCATGAAATATTTTAAACACTTGCTTAATTGAGAAGGAAGCTTGCAACTCAACACACGCTTTTTTAAAGTGTTTTGATTCTGTTTTGGTAATGCTAGCACGTTGTTTGTTTATCGAAATTCAAAACAGCGTTGTTTAAAACCGTTTATCAAAATTGAAAATTCTCGATTGAAATGGAAAATACTCATCGTAGACCTTCAGGTAAACGTCCTAAGAAAAGAAGAGATTTAGAGGGAATCAATTCATGAAGGTATGTTCTCATACATATGTTGCAGAAAGGAAAGACACAAGTAAGTATGCTTCCAGTAATAAAATCTCAGGAATTCAGACTTCATTAAAGTCAAATCTTGTTAAGGTAAGTGAAAAAACTTCAAAGGATATCGTATTTTTGATTTTATTTCAACTTTTAGCTCTATTTTATCAGTATCATGTTGTTTAAAATGTCATAAACCATTAACAATTAATGAAAAGTCCACTCGTGGTTTATGTTCGAATTTTGAAATACGTTGTAAAAACTGTGGGAGTGTTTGTACTTTTTCAAGCTGTGAAAACACTGGGAATAAAAATAATGCTCCAGAAATTAACAGAAGATCTATTTTAGCAATGAGATGCATAGGCCAAGGTTTAGAGTCATTAAAAACCTTTTGTGCTGTAATGAGTCTTCCTAATCCTGTTGAACAAAAATCATATGATGTTATTAATAATAAACTTTCACGTGTTATGAAGGAAGTCGCTGAAGAAAGTATGAAAAGGGCAGCTGTCGAAGAAAATTCTTCGTCCCCTGATAACCTTTTAACGGTAAGTGGTGATGGTACCTGGAAGACGAGAGGACATTCATCGTTGATTGGAGTATGTACTGTAATATAGGGGCCGAAACAGGTAAGGTTTTGGATAGGGAAGTGTTGTCCTCATTTTGCAAAGGATGCGACAGTTATAAAGGGGTAAAGTTTGGTATCAAGTACAATAAATGGCAAAGAGCGCATAAGATTTCATGTAGAAAAAATTATTCTAGCTCTGCTGGTAAAATGGAGGTTGACGGGATGTTGAGGATTTTTAATCGATCAGAAAAGCTTCACAACCTGAAATATTCGAACTACATAGGAGATGGCGACACAAAAACATTCAATGCCCTTTCTGAAAACAAGCCATACGGCGATGACCATCTTATTCAGAAAATAGAATGTGTAGGCCATGTGCAAAAGAGAATGGGTACAAGACTTAGGAAGCTTAAATTAGTATATAGTAAAAAGAAATTATCTGATGGTAAAACTATTGGCGGTAAAGGTAGGTTAACTGATAGTTTAATTGATAAACTTGCGCATTACTATGGTAATGCTATTCGATGCAATTCTACTAGTGTAAAGGAAATGCGGAAAGCCATTTCGGCTGTTTGGGGTCATTCTTGCAGCACTGATGATGATCCGATGCACTGGTTTTGTCCTACAAATCCAAATACATGGTGTAAGTATAATGCCGCAATTAATAATAATTTACAAAATATTATAAACACAAACCCTCAGTTGCTAAAGCTGTTCGAGATGTAATTAAGCCTGTATTTGCAGACTTATCTCATCCGGCACTCCTTAAGAAATGTTTAGGAGGTAAGACACAGAATCCTAATGAAAGTTTAAATTCATTAATTTGGAAATTTTGTCCTAAGACGATTGGTTCTAGTCTTCAGATTGCAGAGATTGCTGCAAATCTAGCAACCAGTGTTTTTAATGATGGAAATCAAATACTTATTTCTATTTTAGAGAAATTTGGCTTGAAAATTGACAGAAATGTTTGTGTGTCCCTGGCTGAACGTGACAATCGTCGAATCTTTACGTCACGACAGAGGTGCTTAGAGTCATCTTTTGAAGCTCGCAGAGCC
The DNA here is from genome assembly GCA_019973935.1 of Trichonephila clavipes. Classification (NCBI taxonomy): domain Eukaryota; kingdom Metazoa; phylum Arthropoda; class Arachnida; order Araneae; family Nephilidae; genus Trichonephila; species Trichonephila clavipes. Next base: position 113,470 of record BMAU01009875.1, on the reverse strand, counting down.
AAGAAAATTAAACAGAGTACAGAAATTGAGCTGTTTCAGGAACAGGAAGCTATATCTTACGATCCTGGAGCATTTTAGCGTGTAAGTTTTAAGATTCATTTTCTCAAATTCAATTTTAAAACTTTAAAGCCCTTTTTCTCAGTTTGTGTTTTTTTCAATTACGCGCATTGCATTTCAAAAACTATCATACTTTGATGCATAAAACTTTACAGAATTATAAATTCTATCATAATCTTCAAATCCTAGCTATTTATAGTATTATAAATTATTAATTTTTTGAAATATTTCAACAAAATTAAATTTTTTAAAAAAATTTAAAAAATGTATTTTTATTTTTAAAAATATTATTTTTTATTTTATTTATATAAGATAAGCTAGCATGTAATAAGGATATATTTGACTTTATAAATCAACTTATTGCTAGTAATTAGAATGATTATCGCAGAAAATATCATGCGCGTCGTAAAACTTACTATTTGTTTCTTACAAAAATATTTCTTATTTTTATGTGCTTATTATTTTTAAAATTATGATTATATTTTAGATATTTTATACTTTTTTGAAACTTTATTCCTTTATAAGAAATGTGTGAAAGAATCAAATTATTTCATTTTAATCTAAAAGAATTATTTGTAGTCGAAAATTGTTTGTATTTTGTGCTCTCGAAACATTTTTAACACCCCTGTGACCTCTTAATAAAACACAAGGACCCGATTTTGTAATCATAATGATGTTCCTTTGTCGCTCTCGTACTCAAATCGACATGCGATGCCTCCTGATCTTTTAGATTATTTAAAACTTTGTTAAAAATTTGCTCCACAAAGACGGTAAAAGTTTCTCGACATATTCATACTTATTTTGTGGTGTGTCGGAGTTTTTCTCGTAAGTGTAAGATAATCGAATATCCCTGCCATGTTCTAGGAAAAAAGGCGATGTGTATGTAGCTTCATGAATCGCTGAGTTTAATGCTAACATGGTGTGCGGGAGCTGCTCATCCCAGTCATTTGTGTTTTGCGAAATTGATGCCAGGATATTGGCTAGCGATTGATTGGGTTTCTCTACCCTCCCGTTGACGTGAGCGGAATAACTTGAGATGTGTCTTTTATGAATGCCCATAACTCTGCAAAATTCAACAAATTCAGAACTCTTGAAATATGTAGCATTATCTACAACTAATTTATGTGGGCAACCCCTGTGAACAATGTAATTATCAAAGAAAGCTTTAGAAATCGTACTCGACTTAATATCAGGAAGTGGAACAATATGAATGTATTTTGTGAATGCATCTATCATAGATAAAACATAGCTATATATATATATATTACCTTTAGAAGTGGTTTTTAAAGGACCGAAAATATCAATATGACACGTTTCTCCCGGTTCTTGACTTTGTTCTACTGGCTGATGAGGTGCTGGCGGAATTTTGAAAGCGTTTTTTCGAGATAAGCATATAGTGCAAGAATGAACAAAATTTTTAGTATCTTTGTACATATTCTGCCAAAAGAAGTTTTCGCTGAGTCGATGATACGTTTTAAAAAATTTAAGATGCCCTCCATATTCTGAATGGACAGATTCGAGAATTCTAGCTTTAAGACAATGTGGAATGCAAACTTGTTTTCTAGTGGTGTTAGACCTGGGTGATCTGGAGGGGCGCTTGGACAATTGACATAACAAACCTTCCCCATTAATAAAATAGTTGCTGACTTGTGGGCTAACGTCATTTTGATCAATTTTTTGTATAATAGGACTTAAAACAGGATCTTCATGTTGCATTTTAATAAGATCTTTAGAGTGAGGTAAAGCTATTGTGGTATTGTTAATACAACGGGAAAGATGATCTGCGACTGAATTTAAGGAACCCCTGATATGTAGTGTATATCATAATTAAATTCTTCCAGAGCCAACTTCCAACGCAAAATTTTGGAAGAGGGATTTTTATTAGAAAGAAATCCTGCAAGAGGTTTATGATCAGTAAAATCTTTAAATTTTCTACCCAACAAGAAAGGTCTAAAAAAATTTAATGCTGTATATATCGCGAAGAACTCCAAAACCGTTGCGTTATATTTAGATTGCGAGGGATTTAATTTCTTTGAAAAAAAATATAAAGATTTGACTTCAGAGTTAGGATATTTTTGTTCTAAAACTGCCCCTATGCCGCGAGATAAAGCGTCCGTCGTAATTTGTAATTCTGCGTTTGGATCAGGTAGTGCTAAGACCGGTGGGTTCAATATAGCTTTCTTGATATCATCGAATGCCTCCTGCGTTTCAGATGTCCACTCAAATGGAGTGTCTTTTCTCAAAAGATTCGTTAATGGAAGTGCTCGTTTTGCGAAATTTTTAATATATCTGATATAAAAATTACAACACCCTAAGAAAGATTTAATTTGCTATTGATCCGTTGGAACTAAAAACTCGTTAATTGAAACGGACTTATCTTTATCTATAAGGATACCTTCCGGCGTTACTACAAACCCCAAAAATTTACAACTCTTTGTTAAAAATTGACATTTACTCGGATTAAATTTTAAGTGAATTCTTTCAAAGCGTTCAAAAACCTTACCCAGTAATTCAAAATGTTCATCTATAGTTTTAGTAAATAAAATAATGTCGTCTATATAAACCAAGGCTCCGTTATGTAATAAATCTCCCAAGACCTCCTGTGCGATTGATTGAAAAGCTTTAGGCGAGTTTTTTAAACCGAAACAAAGTCTATTAAATTCATATTTGTCACCGTCGGGAGTAGAGAATGCGGTCTTATGCCTGTCTGCAAAGTGTAGTGGAATTTGATTAAATGCTGACTTCATGTCTAAAGCCGAAAAATAGTTTGAACCCGAAATTTCATGCAAAATGTCGTCCAATGTTGGAATAACGAAGTCTTGAATCAAAGTTATTTCGTTCAGTTTCCGAAAATCTAAAACAAGGCGCCATTTTTCTTTTTGCTTGACAAACAAGGCCGGAGTATTGTACTGAGAATTAGATTTCGAAATAATCCCCTGCCTTCTCTAAATCTGCTATCTGACGTCGAAATTCGTTTCTTAAATTAAATGGAATCTTGTAAATCGGACATTTAATGGGATAGTCATGTTGCAGACTGATTCTATGATGCTCCGTAGCGGCTGCAGATAATTCTACCGTAGAGCGAGCGAAAGCACTTTTGTGCGAAATTAAAAGTTGAAATAATCTGTTTTTTATTTTGCTGTCCAAACCTGAAAGGTTAAAAATCCTTCTTCTCCATGAGTGGGGTAAAATATCTTGAGAAACGGAAAATCGGAAGAAAAGTCTTCGTAATTATTGACAGTAATTATTTTCATGTTTTTGTTAAGGGTGATTATGTTCTCAGAATCGTTTCTAATTTCTATAATGGTGTCATTTGTTTGTGGATCAATATTAATTTGCGAAGTAGTTAAATGAATGTTTTTTGTTTTTAACTTTGCTGAACTCTGAATAGTAGCCGAAGACATAGAATTAGGTAATGTTGAAACATGGATACGAACATTTGTGACCGAATGGGGACCTACACATGTTTTGTGTTTTAAAAATCCATGGATAAAATTACTCTGAACGGCACGCCGAGAAAGTGAATAATGGATAAGCGGAATTGAAAATTTATTAATTAATAAACGGTTTTTACCCATATCTAAGACTGCATTCCATAATTTCAGAAAATCGTATCCCAAAATAGCGCAATAATTCTCGTTAATCTCTTGCTGAGTTATAAAAAAAATATGTTGAATTTGAAATTCCCCCAATGACAATTGTATTTCATAACAACCGATAATTTCTACTATATCTCCACTTTCCGCTTTAATTTGAATTGAAACATTAAATTCCTTAAAGTTTTCGTTTTTTATTTTAGTGAAAAGAGAATTTGACATTAATGAAACGGACGCATCTGTGTCAATTAATATTCTAAATCTGTGATCTTTCACACTAGCATTTATGATGGGTAGATCAGAATTATTATCTCTAGATTTAATAGGAGAAAACCGATTCTCTACCACTTGTATATTCTCTAAAATCGGCTTTCTCCGCGGAAGTTTAAATTGTCGTTTCTAGTATTGCGTTGAAAGCCCCTATTCCTAGAAGTCGTGTGTGACCCGCTCGCCGAATGCCTGGGGGCTGCGTAATTATCGCGAAAAGCCGATTCTTGGAAATGGACATGTCGCTGATCGAAAGAATGAGTGCTTGGGTGACGGAAAACAGAAAATTCGCCCGCGGCGTCTCTCCGGGGGGCTGGTAACTGGCTCTTCGTTCGTCCATCCGCTTTTTCCGACACTCCGCCTGCCTATGTCCTTGAAAGCCACAATAAAAACATTTGAAAACAGTCTCCTTCTGCTAAAAGGATCCCCACTTGTTTTGCGAACTGTAACTGAGCTCGCTTCCTGTAAACGCTCGCCCTTTAAATTGATTTCCTGTAGTTTGTTTGTCAATGCCGAAATGACCGAAGTTTCCGTTTGTGAGGGCGACAAACCAGATCTCTCGTCATTTGCGATTTGGTTTAGTTTAACATTCTGTTCTTCAATCAACGCTGCGTTAATTGTTTCTTCAAGATTGATGGGATCTCGCGCCAAAACGAATCTACGAATATCGTTTCGCAAACCACTTATAAAACGCGATTGTAGTAATTGATCGTTAGCGTTCCTCACCGCGGTGTTTTGAGCCGAATTACCTGACTGGAATATCTGTGTTCCCAGTTTGTTGATGCGTGCTGCAAATTCTTGTACGCTTTCGGACGAACCCTGAATGCACGAAGAAAATAGCTGGAAACGTGTGGATAATGGGACGGCCTTCTCGAATCTAGTAATAAGAACTCTAGCGATATCGTTGTACTCTGTTAAATGACTGTGGGTTGGGTAGGATAAAAAAAATTCCTCAGCTATTCCCGCTAATTTTAGTTTCAGAATAGTAACTTTCTCGGCGTTAGACCACTTGCCTAAATTCGCAACATCATTTATTTTTTCCAGGAACCTACGTATTTCCAACGATTCACCTCCGTCATACATTGGGATTAAATTTCTCAGACGCCGTCTACGTCAAAAGGGGTTCTGATTGTCGTGTACGTGGCATGTTTAAAAAAATTAAAACAAAATTCCTAACGAGATTAAATTGCAACAGAAACAATTAAATTTTAACTCAAACAACTGAATTCAAGCTTTCTTGCAGGGTAAGAGAAAATTCAAAAACTCAGAAAATTAAATAAAACTTTTAACTAATCGACTCTCGCGTAAATACATGAATGGAAAAAATAAATTCATATCAATATAAAAGAAAAGAAAAAAAAAGAGCACCAGTACCTGTGACATCTTGCACCTTTCCTTTTTCTTTTTCTCTCTCTCCGAAAAAAAAAACTACAAGAAAAAAATTTCACAAGTAGAAAAATCGAGTAATAGATAAAATCAAAACACAATAGCACACAATAAAAAGTTTTTACATGTTTAACAGATGAAGTAGGATTATTATTTCGGTGACCCATCAAGAAAAAAATAAACGACATCAGATGATGCAAAAGAGAGAAAAAATTTCCGACGACTGGTCACGGTATCAATATGATGCGACGCTTTTGATAACTTATTTAATTTGTATGATGAAAACCCAGTTTCTTAATTTAACATCGCATCATGACTTAAGTTAAAATTAAACACTAATATTCTATAGACAAATTACTGTACACTAAATTAAAAGTCCGATCGTATAGAGTTTACAATTATATTTATTGATTAACATATTGGTAAAAGAAACGTTAAATATTACAAGGGTGTTACTTATCTGATGAGATTAGGAGGAGTGACTGAGGGGTGACCTCGGGTAGCGAGTGCGCTTCCCGACTGGAGGTTTTTTCTGGCAGACGTAAGAGGGAGGAAAAGCCCCGATAATTCTTCCGGACCAGCTTTTAAAGCCGACCATATCACTTCGAAAAGAATCCGCTACGGATTCATTACCGTCCAATCTACCACCCTGATTGGAGCGCAAGAACATAACCTTGCCGTCCATCAGGTCCGTTGAACCCGACGCACCCACATTCCTGTGTAAACCTTATTTCCTGTAAACAGGGCAAATGCAAAAATTACAACTGTATCTCAGGGGCCGGCGACCTCCCATTACTTGAATGGAGAATGGGGCCCCCTAGAAACCGGGGGCCCTGGGCTGCAGCCCATTTAGTCCGTACGTAGATCCGGCCTTGACTGGAGCTATCTTTCAGCATGATAATGCACGCCAACATGTTGCAAATACTGTTCCAAGACTTTTGTTTGCCTTAACACCTGCAGCTTCTTCCTTGGCCTGCTTAATTGCCGGATATGTCACCTATTGAGCGCGTGCGGGATTTGGTTGGTCGGCGTCTAGATCGTGATAAGCGTTCTGCAGCTTTAAAAGGCAAACTTTTGCTGTACATAGAAGCAATATGGAATTCTTTTCCACAAGCAGACATTCAAAATCAGTTTGACTCCATGCCACGTCGTATAGCATTACTTATTGCAGCGCGTGGTGGCTACAACAAATACTGATTTCGGACACTTAATTCTTTTTTTTTTTTTGCTTTGAAAATTTAGTCATTTATTTGTACTAATACAAGTAGCTTCTGCATTAAATTTCATTTAATTCTGATGATTCCTTCATGGTGTTGTATTTTTATAATCACTGTACAATATTCAGAATGTTTCTCTTTTCGAACACATTGAAAATATGTAATTAACTTTGTAGATCTTCATAAATAAAAAGACTGGATTGAAAAAATGAAGTACACTGATGATCCCAAAACAGAAAACGAACTTAGCATTGAGACAGTGAGAAAAGCAGTTTCTTAGTGATACTTGTTTCGTGAAGGGTAGTTTACATGTACTTGATTACGTGTACTTGAATGATAAGAAAGGGCAATAAAAGAGGGATCATAGAATTATATGGTGTTACACACAAATGTTATTTTTTCATTTACAAATTTTTTTTATAATGCAGAATGAAATACAAAAAATAAACAAATTTCTCTAGATAGCATTGAAAAACATATCTCCTTCACTATACATAAAGGCCGTATCACACGTACATATTTCAATCATTTTTTCGTCCAATTCGTGCAATTTTTACTCAGTTGCCATAGCAACCGCTTTAGAGAAATTTCTTGCTAGTGAGCTCAAGAAATTGTTCGAAATAAAAATTGCTTGGAATTCCAGCCAATAGGATTCTTCGTCTACTAAACGAAAACAAGATGGCTGCCTCGACTTTATCACGCATTTGCTCATCGTCGATGTTTCTGATGAAGTGGAATGGGATTATGGAGAGCTTTTTAATAGATGAGGTTGAAAAGCTCCCATATCAATGGACTCCGATGCATCCTCATTTTACGAAGAGGCTGAAAAAAATTGGATTTCAGCAGATCGCCATGAGGATGAGCGAGAGGTGGTCGGCACTCGAAGCTTTCTTGACGCCAGGTAAGTTGAAATATTTTTAACAATGGCTTTTTTCTTTTTACTTTCTTCTAAAACAATTAGTGTAACGTCTATTTCTTGTTGCATTTTAGGAATAATATGTACTTTTGTTCTGTAAGCGAATCTCATTGTTTTGATAAAATTTCGCCAAATTATTGCCAAAACCAGTTTGGCGTAGACAACAATGCTACAGCAACATGCTATGTATTAAAAAGTTTTTAAGTCAGTCTTCTTATTTATTTTTATTTGTTATGCATTTGAATTATCTTCAGCAGGATTTGCGAAGTGTTTCATTTTAACCATCTGCGCTAGATGTATTAGTAATGTTGGAGTAAAATGTTTGGAATATATACCTATATATGTTTGTGTGTGTATGTATTTATAAATTTTCCAAAATTAAATAACATAATAGTAATTTAAAATGGCAATTAATAAATTTACCATATACAATTAATAATAAAAATATGAAACAAAAAGTATTGTTTGTAAAAATTTTAGTACAATTTTCTAATGTCCAAGTTACCTTTTCTCTATCCATCGTGTTACAAAATTGGGCAATTTGTTGCACCATGAAGAAATATTACATTCCAAACTTTTCTCACTTATGTAACAATAAGATATTATGATGAAAGAGTTGATCAAGTTTGCAGAAAAACTATTAAAATTTTAATTTGGGTTGAAATTTTGATGATTTATATCACCTTACTTTTATGCCACCGGATTTCTCGTTGGAAAAAAAATGGAACTGAAATTGTTTTAAATTTTCAGAAACTATCCATGAATCTGTGTATTTCTTGTTTACTTCTGGAATATTTACTTGATCACCTAGTTATTTTAGTTAAGAGGCTTTTTTCTTAAAGAGTTATATAGCAACAATTAACAAATAATTCCTTCTTTTCGACCAGTTCTAAAATTCAAATAGGAAATTACAGTTACCTGAATAAAGCTATATTAAATCAGTGATATTTAATCTTTTTCGATTCATGGAACCCTCATACCTATAAAGTGTTTTCGGGGAACCCCATTAAACACATTTAAAAGAATATGCCTTAAAATAATATTTAAAATAGGTTAACATATGCTAGGTACTTTATGCAAAGACAAAAAGTATTGTATTTAGAATCCAGGATAGTAAACAACAGAAAATTCAATTATTTACTAATTCAATTAAAATTCTTATTATTTTCAAAAGTATGCATTGCAAAATTTCAGAATCTCCGCACCTACTACCGCGACGAAAAACAGAAACTGTCGTCTTTTAGAAGTGGAACAGGTGCAAGAGATTTGGTTCCCAAGTGGGAACACTTCGCTCGCCTCCAGTTCCTTGATGATACTATCAAACCACTTGATAGTACCTCAAATTTAGACAATATGGAGCTGGAAGTTAATGCAGTACGTATTTTTACCCCTGATGTTATATATTTTTTCTTTTCAAATGTATACTACTTTTAATTCTTTCATGTATTACAGACTTCAATGAATGTCAGCGATGAGGACTTATTTGAGAATGTTCTGGAACTGCCTCCCATTCTATATAGTGAATCTCAAAGTGAGCTGCCACAAGGGATAAGGGTGTTTATCTCAACAACTCGGATGTCCACCTCAACACCTTGAGCAAAAAAAAAAAAAGGTTGACAGCAGTGAAGAAGCTTTCTATCAAAGTATGCAAAAATGCTTGGGGGCTGTGGACAAAAAAACAGTCAATGAGACGTTTGCTGCTTTCATAGCCTCCGAACTTGATAATTTGCCCTGCCCAAAGCAGCAGGCAGCAATACGTCGAAAACTATGCAATACACTCTTTGAGTGTTTAGAATAAAATTTATTTCTTACCATTTTAGCAATGTTTTTCTTTTACAAAATTATTTTATATAAGCTACGATGATTTCAATCGACCTAATTTTAAAAATAAATTTTATTTATATACATAATCGTGTTTGTTTTATGTAGTTCATTATCCCAGTTCTTGTAGAGATGAAATTTTTTCCAAAGAAACAACTTAATTTACATCCAGCTTTTATATTCATGGTGACACTCAAACATATCTGGACAGCACAACACAAAAATACTTGCACGCTTTACACGTTGACGAAGAAAAGGAGTGGAAAGTATTCAATAAAGTTTTTATATACAGATTTTTATATAAAATTTGCAAAAATGTATCATAAAAAAATTACAGTCACATGTCTAGGCGAAGAGGATATTAAATCGTGGTGAGTAAGGTGCATGAAAATGCTTATCTTTTCATAAATCCTCTTTTAATTTCTCTACAAAACGTTTATTGTTATCCACACAATTTGCCGGTCAGATATTATTGTAGTTTTGGATCAACATTTTTTTGTGAACAAGTATATTCTAATACAAACATAATATAAATCAGTATAGTTAAAAATAAACTAATACACACCTAAAACCATTTAATTTTGTTAACTTTTTGCAGAACTACACTTGATATTGAATGACTTGGTAAAAAGAAAATTACAAATTCAAAAGCCCCATTAAGAAAGTATTGACTATTTATTTTATCTCTAAAAAGTTTAATTTCAATAAAACTCAAGTATTTAGTATGTTTTCCCTACTCAGATTTGCTTTGAGAAATATGCTATTTGCGTGAAAATCCCATTGGTCAGTATATAAGTAACTTATAAACTTTTTGTTTGTCGTATAAATATGAAGTAGCACACATAATGATTCATTATGAGATAGCGGCATTCTTACCAAAAAGGTTGGTCACCCCTGGTCTAAAGAATCAGTAATAAATGTACCAACATAATGTTTTAGAAAAAAGATTGAGCCCCGTGTTTCAAAAAAGGATTTATGAATTAGATGTTAATAATAAAAGAGATTCGAATTATGAGCAGATATCAATGTAAGTTATTACATATATAAAATATTTTGCTGTTTGTTAGTACCAACTAAAAAGTAAAGTTGTATATTGTTTTAACTTCATTTTTATTGACTTATGTTATATTACAAAATTTATATTTTCCATTACATCTTCAAATATTTAAAATGCGAGTTTTGTTTTGATGACAATAAAAAAGGCAATGCATATTACTGTAAATAGTTCAACACAAAATGTTTATTAATAGTTCCTTTTTGACAGTGATAACACAAAAGAATATCTTTTTTAATGGAAAAATTAAATGAAGGGTGATGGTTTTTAACCGGGGTGGGAACGCTTTAGCTTTGGTGTGCCAAACCAATCTACCAATATGATTCAGCATACCACACAATACAATATTTTTGAAACAATTTGATTCCCGCTACAATGCATGTAGAATAAAAAAAAATAGAAGTCAATAATATAATTTACAGTTTTATTATACATTAATTTTGCATCATTTAAAGATATTTCTTCACAAAAAGAAACAACATAAAATATAACTTTTTTTATCCCCAGAAATTAAAATTGTACTTATATATTTTTCAAACATAAGAAAACATAAAATTCTAGTATTTCTCTTCATTACAGTTAAATAAAAAAATAATTATACATTGCATTAATATACTATAATAAATTTATTGAAAAAATATTAATGCAATGTATAATTATTATATTGCCAGGGTACAGCACCTTCAGCGTTGAAAATATTACCAAATCTGTCCCTGACATCTTTTGCATAATTGGATCCCCTGCTTGAGATCCTTTGGCAGGAAATAAGTTGATTAGTGTTTTGCTGCCAGAGAGAGTTCCCTTCAATTACAACTCCATTCCAAATATCCTCTCTGTCTGCACAGTCTTCAGGAATATTTGTATTTTTTATCTGTTAGTCAAAAAATTGTGAAGGGAACTGGCAGCTAACAATTATTTTAGTATTTGGCACGGACGTCAAAATGGTGGTGCCAAATACCCTGAAGCGAGCAGCTAAAATGCCAAATGCATTTTCTAAAACCCTCCGAGCACGGGAAAGTCTGTAGTTAAAAACTAAGCATTCCCTACTTAAATTACTGCCCCGATAGGGTTTCATGATATTTGGCATCAACGGAAAAGCATCATCAGCCACAATGACAAATGGTAAGTTAGATGCCGATCCCGGTAATGCGGCTGCTTCAGGGATATTCATATCACCATTTGTAATGGCTTACCTCAGTTTAGATTTCCCCAAACTCCTCCATCGCTAACTCGTCCGTTAGTGCCAACATCAACATACAAAAGTTTAAATTGGCTTCCACAAGGGCCAACAACACGATACTGAAAAACCCCTTGTAGATTCTGTATGTTGCTCCTGAATGAGAGGGGGGTTTTATTCTTATGTGTTTGCCGTCCATTGCACCAAGACACAATGGAAAATTCCACTTTGCCCAAAATTCTTCTGCGACCATCTTCCACTCATTTTCGGATTCAGGGACTTGGATTTCTGACCCTAAATGGTGATAGATGGCTGCACAAACAGCTGGTATTATACCAGATATGGTATTTTAGGCTATCTGGAACTGATAATTCAAAGAGGATTGTGTTTCACCTGAAATGAATAAAAGAATATTTTTAATGCATTGAAGAAATTGAATAATATAAATTTATTGATATAGAAAAGCAAATTTTCAATAAAATGGTACCATTGATTCATAATTAAATATGCTGTAATACCTGTTGTAAGATATCTCAATGTTAACGCAATCCTCTCGGCAGCAGGAATTGCCTTCTTCATTGATGTATTCTTTCTCTCGATTCTGGGAGAAACAAGAGCTACGAGCTCCTCAAAAGTTGAAACATCCATTCGTAAAAATCTACGATAACTTTCACTGTTCTATAAATAATAAAATATTTAATGATTTATAGAAAAACTAAATTTCAACAATGCAAATTGTTAATATATGCATAAATTTCATAAATATATTTTACCTAAAATAGATTGTAATTTGAGGAGATGAAGTCTCTGTGAGCTCATCCCCTCATTTTTTCAAATATTATTTGAAGTAACTATCTATAACACTTTAAACATAAAGCTTTAATTACAATAGATAATATCAGCTGAAAAATGTTAAAGATAACATTTTTTTTACAAAAATAAAAAGAGTATCTGAGAGGATATGAAAAACTTAATAAAATAACTAAATATAGGTATTAATTCAAAATTAATGTTATTCATATTTATGTAGAGATTTCATTAGGTCATTGTACATATATAAATAAAAAATGTTCATAAAAACCATCTTATCATATAATATTGTCAGGTATGGAAAATGTTCTTCAAATATTGTTCCAAGGTGGTTAATTAATGTCTCCAAATTTCATGTAGACTATATGAAAATAATCAATAGTTTATTAAAAAAAATTCTGGTCATATGCATAGGACAATTTATACCTATGCAGTGACGGCTCATGGAAGTGTGAGGGGGGAGGGGTGCCTGGGCTCCCTTACTTTTAGTAGTTTTAAAGTATTTTTTCTATAAAAGAATTTTACAAACAAAATAAAGTAGAAAGTTTGGGCTCCCCCACTTTTTCTATCGATGAGCCGCCCCTGTACATAAAGTTTAATGAAAAAAGATAGACTTACTTCGAGAGCTAATTCCTTCATTAAATTCTCGTAGCATCCTAATTGTATTCTCCGTTGCAGCCACTTTCTCTGCCAAACTCTTTTCTTTTTTGCTTTCCTCATTTCAATGTCACAAATAGCAGCAAATCCAAGCGCAAGAATCACTTGATTTTCAGACGCCATATCTGTTCTTGACTGTTAATAAAAGCTCGAGCGGTATCAAAAAATAATGTATGGTTGTTTCCGAAGCAGAAAAATCGGCGAGTAACATTTCAATGTGGTGAAAGTGCGCGGACGACGTCAGAGCATGCCGTTTTGTTTACGGCAACCCTTCACCCTCAGTAGGACGAAAAATTGCTTGAAAAAATTGTACCAAAAGTCTACGTGTGATACGGCCTTTACTAATGAAAACCAGAAGGAAAGAAATATCTTATTACTAAAATTAAATAAATTATTAAATTTAAAATATTAAACTCACACAAAAGCTATTATCATTCAACACGTATAATTCTATTCATACTATTCTGTAAGATTTTGACACATCACAGTTTACGCAAAATAGTTTACTGAATTATAGATGAATTAAAATGAACTGATACTAGAAGCTTTTATGCAAAAAATTATTTAAGGTCAACGGCCATATTTTCAAAAACTACCTTTATCCAACAGATGGCGTTGTTTGCAACTCGGATGACGTCAAAGCGATGATGTTTGTAAAAAGATAAACCTTCTTTACTATAGCAACGGGATGTGGTTAAAAATTGATTGACAGATATAGTCGGTTTCAAAACGCATGCGCAGTTGCATTAAAATAAACAAAAAAAAGTTTTGCAAAAGTGCTGCCTTTTAGAATTGCCGCGGAAATGGGTGCGCTGTCTTTTTTTTTAATTCCGTACAAATATTTTGGGATATCCACGAGTGAATGAACAAGTACGTTTACATTTTCTTGGGTATCATGAACATTGTCCATAGGGTTAAAAATAAAGATGGAATTTAGAAAGGAGTTTTAAGTTTTGGAAGAAGGATTCGATAGACCTCCAGTTTTATTTTTGTAGAGATATCTTTTTTATTTGTCTTAGCGTATTTAATTCAATTTTTTTTGTTTGATAGGTATGTAATAAATTTCTTTTTGCTCATATCTTAGGTACAAATTATATTTGAAATTGCTGTGTAAGATCATCATCTCATCAGGGAAATAATAATTTTCAATTAAGAGACTTTCACAAGAAAATGTTACTTTTCTAAGAAAATAACCTAGAGCAATTTTTTCACAAATAGTTTGTATAATTCTGTTTTCAAACACATGTATTTCTTGTTTTACAAATGAATGTTATTATTTCCCCGATAGGCATGAAAATATGACAAAAATTTCGTTAAATTACGGCCGTCGCTAAACCTGAAGTAAAGTTCATTAATTGGAAAATTTCGTTAAATGGTGAATTATCTTTCAATATAGTTTAAAAACCACTTAAAACCAAAATTCGATAAATGGAAAATGCACTTAGCTATTTGGAGGTTATTTGACGAAGAAAGTCATAAAATGTTCTTGGATTTCAGGAAAAACTTCGCAAAATAGAGAAATTTACAAGATAGAGGTTCGCAAAATGGGGAGGGCCCACTATATTATATTCATCGAATTAATTTCTAAATTAAGCTTCCTTTTTATTACACTTCCTTAAGTTGGTATGGAATTGAAAACCTGTTTAATAATTGTTCTTATAGATAATCCGAAAAAGCATGAATATTGTTAAATTTGGAAACCTGGAAAAGAAATATGAACAGTTTAAAAATATTAACTTAAATGTTACTAGTGAAAAAACTAGTGAGAGTTCTCAGATCTAAATTTATATAAAACTTTTATAGAACAGATATATACATATATGTCTTCAAAAAATTTCAAAATTATCTTGAACAGAAAAAAATTATATTGAATAGAAAACCCTTTCATATGTTCCAAAATGAAAATCTGAGAAAAACACATTTAAAATTTGGAAAGACATATAACAGAAGCTAATAATGTCTGTAAATCTCTAATTTTTAACACGTTTTTTTCCAACTGAAGAAGGTTGTAAAATAGCTTGTAATTTTCTATAAGACAAAAATTGTTTTAACCTATAATTATATCGTATAAAAACTAATCTATGACTGCAATGCAATGGTATTAATAATAAATCATTATTATTGTTGTTACTAAAATCAATAACTATGAATCAAAACTTGAATTTTACTTTACATATGCAGCATAGAATATAAGTCTAATTGTCACACATCACTTTGACACTATTGGTACTGCAATTCATGGTTAGCTGTTCTGTGATTAAGGTTTAATTTTTTTGTGATAAGTATGTTCTTTTCTTTTTATGGATCATGTCTAGAAAAAAGGATTTAAATTAATTATTTATATAGTTTCATTCTTAAAATTGGTCTTTTAAATAAAATAACGTAGTATATATATACATATGCATTACATACGTTCAATAAATCACTTGAATTAATGAAATTATATACTGATGCATAAAACAACACTTTGTTATACGCAGATTTTAACCTTTATTAGTATTTGTGTTTTTTTGTCACCAATAAGTTGTAACTAATAATTGAAGATATTTAATTAACATAGTAACTCTTTTATAAATCAATACAAATTATTGGATTTTAAAAATATGAAGAAGCCAACGAGCTTCAAAAGAACCGATTATTCTCACAAATATATCCTTTTATAAAAACAAAAAAAGTTTTTCGTGATGCTGTAATAAATTTACTTCTACTTATAAGGTGAAGTTAATAAAAGAAACTCTACATCTTTACAACTATATCACTAGTAGTGAAAGTTAAAGGAATAAAAAAAGAGAATTTGCCTAAAGTTGGATCGAACATATCTATAATACTAAAAATGCCGGTCTTTCAGTCACAAAAACGAAAATTAGGTATAATAAACTGAGATTACTAGTATTTGTGATGAAATGTTTTAAATGACCCTTTTCAATCGGAAAAAAATATCCAGGAAAATTTTCTTAAATATAGAAATTATATTCTTGCACTTTTACTTCGTCTGAATACATGTTAATTCCCCCCCTAAGTTTTTGGACAAATATCGAGAACAAATGTTTGGGCTTGAAATAGTTCATTGATAGTGTCAATTTTAGACAATACTGCTAATCATACTCTTAAAAATGATTGGAATTTCTTGTATTGATTCCAATAAATTTTTAATTAATGAATTCTTCTAGGTTTTTACGAGTTTGTTCAAACTGTATATACACTGCTTAATCTATTTTAGCTTCCCAACGGGTATCGCAAGATTGTCTTAGAGTAATGCTTAAATGCTTTAGTAGAATTTCTCATCTTTCTAGATGCAGAAAATAAGCATTGAAATATCCAGTCCCAATTTTTATATTACATGCTACTGGAAGTGAGATCACAAACTAAAAAATTAGGAGATGATAGACAAGAGGATTTTTTTACAAGGTTAATTTGTAGTTACAAGGTGACAGCATAAATCTTATTAAAAACAAAGATCACGTCTACCATTTTGGCTTTAAAAAGACATACCTTCATTTATCACCAATTATGGAATATCGTAAGCAAATTTTTAATTACTTTTCAGCATGGTGGCAAATCTCCAAAACAAAAAAGAAAGAGGGGAAATAAATTCTGGATACTATACCGAGGAAATTTAGAGTTAAACCTGACACAATTGATTCCAAATGTTGAAACAATTATTGAAGCACCAGATTTATTCCTCTCTTTAAAAGCATTTGTTTAATGATCAATTATTATACGTATTAATTAAATTTTAATTCAATTAACGTGTTTTTTCTTAAGTTTTAAACACCATACTTCACTTCAGTTAGAAATTTAAATAGTTTAAAGTAAGTAGATCTATACCACTTGTCATTAAATTGGTAAATGTGCAAAAATTCAATATTAGGTAAGCAGGGGTCTACCCCAAACCGAAGAGTATGGCAAGGGGTCTATGAAACAAAAAAGTTTGGGAACATCTGCGTTTACTTTTCTTACTCAATGTTTGTCATTTTGAGTATTTCCGGTGTAGCGGTCTCCCCTCAGCGAAAGGGGACACTTGCTACGGTCTGTCACAGTTGTAAAACTGGTAAAAGTAATGCTAGTTCTGTTTTAGGGTGGTGGGGTAGCAGGAAATTTTGACCATGGGAGAGTTCTTATTTCTGGACTAAGATCAGTGGTGAAATGTTTTCGACTCTCGAAACTCTTAGAACTGTAAGATGTTTTGGGGAATTCCATTCCACATATAAATAATATTTAAAGAATGTATCTTAAAATAATATTTAAAGTATATAGATAAACATATTTTTGATATTATACGTAAGGACAATTTTAAAAAAGTATTTTATTTTTTATTAAAAAATTTCATGATGTAAATTTAACGTTATTTACTCATTGATAGTATTGTTTGATCCAATTGTCACCAACGCATGTATTACATTTAGTAACTGATATGTGTTCACAATTTTTTACACAAACTGTAGGCGTATATGAAAAATTATGAAATTATCTGCACTAGCATTTCATATTCCAGGTTTAATTCGTTTTTATATTTTGTTTTTGTAACCACTCGCGTTGAGAAAAAATTTTCACTTACTAAATACATTTTTGTGAAATGTTCATAGTTGTGTGAGAAATTCTGTGTATTTTTTGCACATGAATTAGCAATCTAAAGTTTAAAAGTTATAGCTTAAATTTTAGCATCGAATCTGTTGGTATGTTGATAAATTCTTCCATTTTCTTCATTATATGTGTTTTCCCCCACAAATGTAAAAGGTTTCAAAACATTGTACTAACTAGTATGAAATTTCTTCATGGAACTCGGGATAGCAAACAATAGCATATACACAACCTACTAGATAAAGAAGAAAGTTTTAAAAAATTAATTTATTATATTACAATAAAAGTTTAAAAATATTTTAAAAACAAAGTTAAATTATGTAGAAGTAAAATTTTTAATTTTAATGTATATCATCTTTAGATAATTGTGTGGTTCTACGAATTTCATGAGAACGTGAATACATTTTGTATACACATTTCTAATATTTCTTTCCAAATTTTTTTTTATTATTGTGACTCGTGGAACCCCAAGGTTCTGTGGAGTGAGTGAGTTAATATTAACGTCGCACTGTTCAGCTACACGAGGGCTTTTGGCGACGGACCACGTAATTTTGAACCATGGTCAAGTGATAAGGTTCCGTGGAACACAGTATGAAGATCAATTCTCTAGATAAATGACGAAGAGAAAGAAACTGTTTAATTTTTCCAGAATAAATGATTTTTAAAGGAACAATAGGAGAATTTAAAGCAATGGAAAATTAAATTTCACGTTTTAATCTGCTGTATTAAATGAACAAACAGTATAAATTTTACACGACAGAATAGGTATTGGGAACCTATTTCACGTGTGTCACATGGAGCATGTGGCATAATTCTCAGTGGCACTCAGCATTACTCAACAAATGTGTCAATTTTTGAGAGGATGGAAGTTGATAAATTTGTATATATATGTTGTTGTGGCTAATGCCACCTGTCTGACGTAGTCAGAACGAGGCCCACGAAATTCATCGTGGCATGGGTAAGAGGTACGCCTGTCGTTGGCCTTGAGCACCATACAGGTGACAGTGCGATTTAAGCTCGGTGAAACTAACCGAAGGGACGATAGATGGCGACACGACCTCTACCTCCACCTCCACAATTTCTGTAAGTGAACTGAAGGGGAGGGAAATATTCTCCAGTTCCTGCGCTAGTGAATAAGCCCACAAGACTACGGACCCACTGATTTAACGAGCACGTACTCCGTGTGCACTCGGAGGGTATTTGGTGACATCGAGCATCGAACCCAGGCCTTCCGGTCTGGAGTCCGATGCTCTAACCACTAGGCTACCCACGGCCTTGTATATATATATATATAATGGAACTTATTTGACAAAGATCTCCAGAATTATGGACAAATACGAAATTTCGAAAAAAATCGGAAAAATAACCCCAAAGATAACTGTACAGCTATTTTGTAAATTATTGAATGTCATTGCTGAAGAGATTTAATTGTTTAAACAGAGAAAATTGCACGCACTCTGCTCTCCGCTTTTGGTTCTACTTATCTGACATATAAAAAAAGTAAAGTAAGTAAAAAAAACTTTCCACATAAGAAAAATATTTCGAGCCCACATAGAAAATCAACAAAGAATTGTCTCAATTTTCTTAGACAAATTTCTCTCTGTGAAAAATAATTAAATATTTTTCAAAAACAAATATTTAATTATATTTCAAAGAATTGTCTCAATTTTCTTCTTAGACAAATTTCTCTCTGTGAAATATAATTAAATATTTTTCAAAAACAAATATTTAATTATATTTCAAAGAATTGTCTCAATTTTCTTCTTAGACAAATTTCTCTCTCTGTGAAATATAATTAAATATTTTTCAAAAACAAATAATTCCATTACATTACTTTTAATTATGAACAGCAGTATCATTAGTATCACGTGTATTTCAAAAATATTCAGACAAATTTTAAATGAAAAAAGTAAAAACAAAAGAATGAATATTACTAATTTTTTTCCCGTCGTTTTCTCAGTACAAATTCTGAAATATATCTCAACGTTGTATAATAATAGACATGATATATTTTATGCTGCATATACATATAGATTAAAAAACAAGTTTTGAATCTCATATAATTATTGATTTTAGCATAACAATAACATCAATTTAATATTTATACTGTTAGGTAAGCGTAATAATATTTAATTTATATGAATATTTGGTAACAAAATAATAATTTCATTATTATGTATAATGCATAACTTGACTGGACTACAATTCTCGACCATAACATCACCTCTGCTGATTACAGAATTTAGACATAAACCTACACTTTTAAAAAATTTTTTATTTGTGCTGGATATATAGTTTTTTCCCCCAAATCTAAACCGCCATCGATTCTAAGCTGCAAACCAAATTCTCAACAAGTTTGTGTGAAAAATGAAAAATAGTGTAAAAGGGTTTATCTATATCAAATTTTACGAAATTAAAACAAATTTAAAATCAGAACTAAAAAGAAAAGTGAATAAATATTTATTTTATCAGTATATTATAAATTTAAGTTACATACATAGCCCCGTACTTGCTCTAAATACCCCAACCAACAAATTTTTCTTCCTTCGACTATAAGCCGCACCCGATTTTCAGTAGCATTAAAATTGGAAAAAAAGTGCAGCTGAGATTCCAGTAAATACGGTAATTCCTCTGCTTTAATTAAGCATTAACTAATAAAATCTTCTTTAGTAAATGATTTCGATCTGTGTTTGTGATCCAAAGTGATATTATATAACTAGTTTTTACTGCAACTGTATTGTCTTCAACAAATTTAGGTGGCTGTAGTAGCCTGGTGGTTAAGGTAACGAACTCGAGCCATGAGTTTGAGCCTTGCACCACAAAGCCGATGCACATTAAATAAGTCGAGGCTCAAACGTCTTCCAAATGGAGTCGTTTGGAAGTTAGGAGAGGGGTGCCAGCTCAGGTGTCGATCTCGTCACTTGACCATGGTCCGTCGCCAAACTCTCTCGAGAAGCTGAACAGTGCAACGTTAATATTCACTCTCATTCCCTCACTCAACAAATTTAGTGAATATATTTTTTTCATTTTTTAAGAGTTGATTTAAATTCCGACAACTCCTCTTCACAAAGTTTTACAAGACATTAGTCATAGTTTGTTTTTGTGTCATAATGCCTTTGAAATCATATTCCTTAGCAACTTCATTACAGTTTTTACATGTCAGGCGGCACAATATTTTATTCTTGCTTTGGGCATAAAAATATAATACTGCAATTCCCATTTTTCTTGAAAATTACGATGTTCATCTTTTCTTTCTCTGTTCTTGAAGTTTAATTATGTTTTTATTAAATTACTTTTTAATTTCATATGAATAAAAACCAAAACCTACTTTCATTCACAAACAATTGAGTAAAGACTACACTTTGTCCTGGTCATCTTATGGTTTTTTAAATTAAAAAAATAAAACTTCAACTGCTTCTTTGACGTCACGCTTTTCATCTCTCATTGATTGGAAATTCAAACAGTAGAGGGTGGGGATGTTACCTCAGGTGTCGTCCTCGTCACTTGACCATGACTCATAATTACGAGGTCGGTCGCCAAAAGCTCTCGATTAACGAAAAAGTGCGACTAAAATATTCACTCACTCAGCCCTTATTAAAAGTTGTATTTTTATGTTATTAATAATTGTGCAAAATTTGTAATAATTGTGCGCTTATTTAAAGAGATATTTAAGTAATATCATAACTCCTATATAAAGCAATTCAAGTGATTGGAATTAAAAAATATGAGGTGACCGAAGTTGAATGTTTGGGATAACAAATAAATAAAATTGCTTTGCTCCAAAAAAAGTAGTTTTTCTAACAGGTAAAAGAAACCTTTGGATAAGCTAGAAAGCACCAGTTTCTTTGCTTAACTTCAACCAGTGTTTGCTAAAATAAGGGTCGCGTGGCTTGCATCTGGGGTCGCTAGAAATTTTAGGATTTTTGATACAATTTTTGCATAAAATAACTTGTTTGCATTGACGCACAGAAGGGACCTCGGGTCCAATTATGCCGCCTAAATGGGATGTACACAGTGGAGCCAATTTCTTCTTTCTTGACTGCTGTCAGATTACAATTATTAAGAAATGAGATAAAATTAGAACAAAGTACAACATTTTAAAGTGTGTCAATTTTGAAATCGAGAGGAACGACATTTTTTTTTAAATAATTAGCCTTTTCTCTTTATGAAGGAACTCAAAAAAGTTCTAAAGAAAAGATTGTATATTGAGGTTTTCAGCTAGTAAATTTCTTTAAATTATTAAAAATAAGCATTAAGAGAGCACTTTAAAAATAGCAATTAAGACTTATGTATAGCACTCTAAAATAGAGATATAAAATTGGTTAATAAAGACGAATGCAACATTATCTAAAAGCATATCAAATTGAGAACTGCTACTTGGGTTTAGATTCTCGTGTCTTGTACAATTTCTTCTTTTGCGTATTGTACTGAAGCGAATCACAATTACGGCATAGCGTAATTAAAGAACATCACAATCATTGTGAAACAAATAAAAAAAAATGTATTACTTTATGAGAATTCCTTGCAGTGAAAAAGCTAATCCAAATGGAACCGAACATAATATTAATTAACTTATATATAATCGACATATTTTCACTTCATGATTATCAATGTTTGGTTTTAATATCTGTAATATTGTTACAACTATACATACAAATATATATTGATGATTTAATTATTTTTGGTAAAAATGATAATTTAAATCCCAATATTAATTTTTATCCGGCTTACCTAAACTTAGTTAAAATTAATAATAATCCAACTAAAACTAATTACTTAGATGTAACATTGTATATTAAGGATTTGAAAGTACATAGTAATATTTGTGATAAAAGAGATGCCTTTAATTTTAACAATCTTAAAGTGCCTTACTGGAATTCAAATTTATCAATATCTATATATGGAAATATTATTTTTAACTATATTTATCGTAATAATGTTTTAGTTAGTGATAAAGCTAATATTTATTTAAACATTAATAACTTTATCAAACAATGTATTGAACATGGATATCCGGCTAACTTTCTTTACAATTATATTTGTAATAGTTCTTAATGATATGCAATTTGTATTAACTTATTGACATTATGGTTTTTTATGCTAATTATACAACTATTAAATAGATGGCGCCACATGTTTAATAATTTAATAATATTTAAACATTTCTAGGATTCATTTATATTTTACCCTAATATTTATATCAATATATATTTTTAAAAGTATTCTATCATAATTTAACTTTATGCGGAACTGTTTACCCTCTCTTGTATTTGGCGGGAAACATAACTAGTTGATACACTCCCGAAGTAAGTCTCACTATCTACGTTTTGCATCGAATTTAAATCTATAATGTGAATACTAGTAGGCTGTAATTTTATGGTTCTATTTTATTAGTGTAGTGATTTTATTATAATGTTTAAATTCCTCCAAATGTTATTTTTTCCTTTCCTCTTGGTACGTAGTATGACAAACTACAGGTGAAGGTTGGCTAGCCCTAAAATTTGTTTAAACCTGCAATCTTGGTTCCTAAGGCCAGGAGTTTGTTATTGTAGTACTATGCCTAGTTCTTCCTATTTAGTATAGTTATCTAAGGTTCTAGCTATCTGTGTATTTATATGTTTTGCATTATATATATATAATATAAGCTGTTAGAGCATGTAAGGATAAAAATATTATTTAATGTAGATAAAATTCTCAATTTCATATTTAAAGCAATAACTTGACTAACAATTATCTCTGAATAATTTAGATATACAAAATTTTCATCTGAAAGGGTATAAAAGACTATCACATAATATTTCAAGTATATTATAGAATAACAATTTCATGAATAAAATAGAAAAGTGATCATCAGCTCTGTCATTAATACAAAAATAAATTTTATTATTCTAAAGTTCAGAATATAATATTAAATAAAACAGTTTTTTTAATTTTTGATGTTACTAAAATTTATATAGTAATATAATGGTGTATAAATCCATTGTACGTTATTATTTTTTATTAATGAAATACTATGAAGTGCCAATTTCATAAGAAATCAAGAAACAATTCTTCCTTTTCCTAGAGATATCACTTTTTATATTGAAAGTTATTTTTATTACAAACATAAAAAAAATTCATTAGAACTATCATGAAAACAGCATGCATAGTTTTTAAAACACGAAATATTAAGCGATTTTTTGTCATAACATTCCAGGGATTCAAAATCCTAGGTCAAAGCTCGAAAGAGCTACCCAATCTGGACATCTTCCCCAACAACCATTTTTAGAAAGTAACGGGGAGTAAGACAGAACCTTATGCAATGACGTAGTCTCAAGACGTAATCCACAGGGTTGCCTTACATTCTTTTTACTTTGTGATCCCCCCATTTTTTTCATGGAAAAAAGCAGAATTAACCTTTCTGAAGTGATTTAAAGTCATTATTTGTGTAGAAAAATATTCTCTTTCATAAAATATAGTATTATTGACATGAATCTAAGCAGCTTATATTGTAATTTTCTTCTAAAACAAAGTTAGTTTAACTTTGTGCTTAGAATGCATACATGGGGCGCCATATGCAGCCATTATATTAAAGCTTGCCAAACATGGCATCAGAAAACTCTAGAAGCAGAGATATATGTATTTTTCGGATTTTAAAATTTTCTAGACAGTAAATGACATTTCTATATACATTTCATGCTGAATTTATGAGTAATTTACGTTCTCTGCAAAAGTTTTACACCTATATAATGTGATTTCATTGTGCTAAAGTGTTATTACGTTTTCAGTACACGTGGAAGTCCCCCTTAACTGAGCCATTCTTGATTATTTATAAGAGTTTGTTTATTAAATCTGTATTTTAGCTCTTGTGTTTTAAATAAATGTTTCTAGTAATTTAAAAAAAGTTGGATGCATTTAATATTTTTTTTTATTTAATTATGATAAAACAAACTGTTTAGACCAGGGGTGACCAAACCAAACCACCTTGCAGGGAAAACATAATAATCCTGTGGGCCGTATATAAAAATATATATCTTTATATAATGTATGTATCCATATAAAATATTTATTGGAGGGAAAATTTAAAACAGATTGACATATTTTTATGGTTTTCATTATTTTTATGTATACAAACATAGATAATACAAATCAAGTTCAAACACCAAAAATGCAGCATAAATAATTTTGAAATCAAAACAATAACCATACATGAATCAGAATATAATTTACTTAGAAATCTACATACAATTGAAATGCCTAACATAGTATTCCTTTTTATTTGTCAATATTAATGCAGGTATATCATGAAAAGTCACTCAGAGAATACAGCAGTAAAGTATACATAATCAAAAAAAAAAAAAAAAAAAAAGCTTCACAACTTCAAAGAGGAAGAAAATCTCTTAAAATAATGCTACAGCTCTTTTACCTAAACCAACTCAAGTCCTAGCACATTTCACTAATGCTGAATCAAATCCCTCAAAATTATAACAATAATTCTTCCTTCACATGCCTTCAACTATAACTGGCAAATGTTAAAAATTATTTTTCAACTAATGCCTTTGTGCAGAAAATTTCTAGAAAATAATGCTTTAAGATTGGATGGAGGAAAATCATTAAAAGTAAATTTTCAATACATCATAAGCCTTAAGTTTTTTGGCATAAATGTGTTCATTGAGATTCTTTATTACAGATTGTAAAAATATAAAGCTTTTCATTGATCTGAATTAGTAAATGTCTCTTTAAATGATCACTTTGAAAGTAAAACTTTTTGCATTATTCATAAAACCAACAACTTAGGTATGAATACATAAATGAGCATTTAAGGAAACACTTCAAGAAAAAGCCTTGCTGTAAAATTACAAACATGATGATTTTCATTGGCATGAATAAATACACATTTAAAAAAAAAAAATTTGAAAGAAGGCATTGTTGCATATTTCATGGAACATGAGGCTTTTCCTTGGTGTGAATTCGTAAGTGAACATTAAAATTACTTTTTTCAGAGAAAGCCTTGTTACATATTTCACAAACATAAGGCTTTTCATTGGTATGAACACGTAAATGCTGATGTAGTTTGTCACCTCGAGAGAAAGCCTTTTTGCATACTTCACAAATATGAGGATTTTCCTTGGTATGGAAATGTAAATGTCTTTTGAAATCAGCAACTCTGTTGAAAACCGTTTTGCATATTTTACAAACATGAATTTTTCCCTCAGTATGAATGTGTAAATGTGTTTTTAAATTAGATCTTTTAGAGAAAGCCTTATTGCATATTTCACAAACATGAGGCTTTTCATTTGTATGAATATGCAAATGTGACTTTAAGGCATGCCTTGTAGAAAAAGTTTTGTTGCATGTTTCACAAACATAAGGCTTTTCCTTGGTATGAATACGTAAATGCAAAAATAATCCGTCCCTTCGAGGGAAAGCCTTATTGCATATTTCACAAATATGAGGCTTTTCCTTGGTATGAATACGTAAATGCGAAAATAATCTGTCCCTTCGAGGGAAAGCCTTATTGCATATTTCACAAACATGAGGCTTTTCCTTGGTATGAATATGTAAATGCCTACTTAAAGAACTTCTTCGAGAGAAAGCCTTGTTGCATATATCACAGACATGTGGTTTTTCATTGCTATGAACAAGTAAATGCAATTTTAAATGGCTACTACAAGAGAAAGCCTTACTGCATATTTCACAAACATGAAGCTTTTCCTTCGTATGAGTTTGCAAATGTGATTTTAAATGGCAAACTTTAAAGAAAGCCTTGTTGCATACTTTACAAGCATGAGACTCTTTACTAGACTGAATACTTAAGTAATGCTCTAAACTATCATTTTGAGGGACAGCCATGTGGCTTTTTATTAAATTGGATATCGTATTTCAGGGAAGAGCATATAAATTCTTTGTTAAGTTAAACAAGGAGAATAAGGTATGCTTTCTTTTTAATACAATATTCAAATCAGAATTTAAATAGAACACCACATCCTCTTTTTATTCATAAATGATTTTTTTATGTAGCCGACAATCAAGATAACAAAACTTTGTGTTAACCCAAATAATATTGTAAGCAAGAGCTATTAATATGTAGTAGAAGATCTCTGAAATTGCAGAGACATTTTAAATTCAGATGGATATTTAAAAGACTTATAAGCTTCTAAAATTCAAAAAATACTCTCCAAGATTTGTTTGACTAAATTACTTTTCTATGATATTGTTTATCAAAAAACAGTTTAGAAGATTTCATCTTGTAAAGAAATCATGATCATTCAAATAAAAAGTAATACACTGACAATATTTATGCAAAACGTTTCCTATAATTTCTCGTAGCTCATGATGTATTATCTTATATGAGGGAGAAAATAGTAGTTTGAGGTCAGAAAATCTGACTTAGTACAAAGGTCTTTAATTTCCACTTGAAGCAACTCTTCAAAATCTTACACTTAAAGGACTCTCTCCTTGAGTTAGTTTAATTTATGAATCCTGTTTGTTTCTAAATTCTTTGGATTCTGTAAAAAAAGGCAAGGATTAAAAATATTCAAATTATGAAAAAATATATAAAATATTTAGAATATGCAGTTCAATCAAACACTATTTGCTCCAATTTTCATACATATCCGAAAATATTTCTATTGACATTCTTTACCATTTTATGCAATAACTATTCAAACATTCATTATCATCTTGAGTTTTCAAAGTAAATATTAACTTAAAAAGTTTCACAATAATTAATTTGTTTTCAGGATATATTCGCCATGTTTTTTTCTTAAAAAAAAAAAACCAACTTTCATTTTCTAAACTAGATTCAGAAAATGATCATTAGTCTTATTTTTCATTATGTAATTATATAAAATTATTAATTTTATGTAAATGAATGATTTGAAAAGGATTTTTGACAACTAAAAGCTTGTGTTTTCAAAATGTGTGTAAAATGATAAGAACATGTCTAGTTATATAAAAAAATTAATTTATTATCATTGTAATAAGTACTATAACCAACACAAGTTTAAAAAATTTAACTAAACACTTTTTTCAGAATTGGAATTTTTGAACTTTGTAAAAATTTTATTTAACAAATGCTAACCTATTGACTATTAAATCAATAGGCTTCTAGCTCTCCAATTTTTGTTGCAATAGATTGACAACATAATGTTGTTAACATTTATTTTTTGTCCAGCGGAATATAAAATACAAATAGGTGAATCTACAATTTTCAAGGAAAAACATAAGAGGTCAGTAGTTTTTCAGTCAAAATTCTTAAGATAGGAAATGCAGCTGATCATATTTTGTAAGAGGTAATGAATGGAATTTTAGCCTCCTTCACAGGTAATAATGTGATTTCCTATTACATGACAACATCCCCCTAGAGCAGAGGTCAGTAGATTTTTGACAAAAAAGTACCAAATTGTCAGCGAAACAAGAAAACTAAGGTATTAGTCCTTTTTATGTAAAAGAGTCTTAACTGTAGGGAATCTCTCTACCCTATGATACCAATGTCGCCCAAGAATGTTATGCTCTAATATTTATATAATAAAATAAAGTTGTACACACAGTAAAATTTTTCAATCCTCCAAAAAATTAGATAAATTGAAGAGATTTTTATTTCCGTGGCTCAACATATCAAAATATCATAATTTCACTTCTACATTTAATATTTGAAAACTCATTCCATTATGAAAGAGAACAATTCAGCATAAATATTGAATTTATCCATATTTACATCCAATGGTGCTTATGGTGAGAGTAAATATAAGAGCTGCTTAAGTTTTAAGGAAAATAATACACTTTAAGATTATCATGCTCCACTCTGTGATACATCATGAAGCACTTTGAACCCAAACATTTCCTGAAGAAATGGTTGTAGTAATGAATTTCATTATCAAATGTAGCTAACTGCATCCCACGGCTGAATCACATTGTCATCACTAGTTGCATTTCTATCAGATAAAATGGATAACGAGTAGGTGAATTTACCTCTACACACAATAAGGTTCCATGGCATTTGTGAGAAAATGTTCTAAATGTGCTTACATCCTGTTTAGAACTAAACTGTTTCAATTAAAAAGGCATAAAATATTTGGAATAGGCAGACATTAATTCACATCTTAATGCTGCCAATGTATTGCTACACTGAAACAAAAATTACATACACTTTATTTGGGGAGGTAGAGTGCTTTTAGAATAAATTACAAAATATGGTGAATTTTACTATGGTGATTGAAAATTACACAGAGGAAAAAGAACTACCTGGTCATTACTCTGAACATTGCTTTCTTTTAAGGGGCTGTTCCTCTTGAAGAGAAAATCAACTAGCAGACCTGTAAAGGCTAAGTCTATTGACAGAAAATACTTTATAATATTAATTTAAAAAAACTTTGCCTAAAATACTTTTGGTGCATTCACTAGAACAGCTAAAGCAGAAGAAAGCGTAACATAAAATATCATAGGTGAAAAATCTACTGCTGAGCTTATCATTAGCTCTCTACAACTAAAGATGTATTGTCATACCTGAGGAATATAAAGGTAATTTCAGACCTGAAAATCTGAGTTTATACGAAAGGTCCTTTCAATTTTAAATTAAGGGCAAAACTAAAAACCATTCGTGTAAAAAAAAAAAATTAATAAAAACTTCATATATATGTAGTTCAGCTTTTTTGCTAAATATTTGATTTTTTTTCATACAGACATTATGGAATTTTTCTACCTCTTTGATTTTCTTTCTTGAGTTGGATCACCATGTGATTTCTGTGGTTGTTCAAATTTTCTTACTCCTCTGAAAATAAAATTCAACATGGATATCAATATAAAATTTTTGAAAAATTATATAACACAATTAGAATATACAATCAGACAAAATAACATCACAGGTTGAAATTTGTATACATTTCAGGAAAAAAATTACCTTTTTAGTCTTTCTTTGCCATACTATACTATACCATTAAAAACTATTTTGAAGTTTCCAATTCAAATAATCACTTAAAATTTCATGAGAATAATGTGATTGGCACACTGATTTAAGATATTTTAAATTACATTTGACAGGCTTAAATAATTTTGTTGGTTGGTATATTTCATTTGCCGTGTCCCTTTTAAAAAGAGAACAAACTATTTCCTAATTGCAATATTCTCTCCTTCATCTTAACTTAGCAGCATCAGAAAATGTACCAAACTGCTTGAAAAATAGTGCTTTTCTTTTTTTCAAAATAAAGTAAAGCAAATCTACAGAAAGATATAAAAGATCCCACATTACACAAATTAGGATTTTAAGGTGATAGTACTAAGTTAATGAGATGTTAAATGCATTTAATTTTTTATCAATGTGTTGGGATTATCCAGTTTATTGAATTAACATTTCAAAAATAACTAAAAATTGTAAAATAGTATAAAAAATTCAATATAAAAATTACCTTGTTCTTTAGTAATTATTAATCCTCTAAAACTCATCAATAACAACTCAAAGTTGTTGTTTTTTCCCTCTCTTTCTCTTACAAGAATTATAATAATGTAAAAACTCTACTGTTGCCAATAGCAATATGTGTGTGTGGTTTCTAAAAACATCAAGAACAAATATAATTAGGTGGAGTACCATTACCTAATACAAAGTGAATTTATACAGTAGAAATGGTTAATGTGAAATTCCAGTTTGGCTAAAAACCAGATTTGAGATAACTTTTCTGCTACACCCCACAAATGATATGCTATTGCCTTTGAGTCTTTCTTCTATTGTTAAATATATTCAACTCTGATCTCTTGCGTTATTTTCTTAATTTTTGTTTGATATTTTAAACATTGCTGAAAAAGGAATTTCACTGATCACACTGCATTCACTATCGAAGCAAGGAAAATTTATTGGTAGTGTTGCCCCAAGAAATATATTGAATGCTTCTTTAAGAAGAAAACTATCAAGAAGCTATCAATCAAGAGGTTTCTTGATGCATCAGTATTTCTAAAAGTTTTGTTTCTTCATTTGAAAGAAAAAAGCCAGTACATGGGATCTTCATACAGAAAAACAAAAACACAGGATCTGCTTTTTTAAAATGAACAATGATAATATAAAAATGAAATCAAATGAACAGTTTTAGATACATATGTGGATAAAAATCTACATCAAGGAATTTTTTCATGTAACAAGTTTTATGAAACATTTTCATTTGATATTGATAAATGTTTGAATTGAATCCCAAAATTTATTTTCAGTATTAAGACATTACCTAAATATTTGCATGCATTGTAAATAATTATTTATAATATAATAAACTAATTTAAAATGAAATTAATGAAGAAAAAGCGAAAAAGATTTTTGTAAGAGAAACATAATTTTTCGTTCAATAAAAAGGTGTAATAAATTTGCCAATAGAATTAAAAATAAGTATTTTAAACGAAAGTAATACATTTTTTGTATTCTTTTATTTTTTACAAAATTTTATTGCTTATAATAGTCATGTGCAACATAAATTTCTCTGGCAATGTATGCGATTCACTAACAGTAACTTTTCTGTACTGCCTAACTATGGTGAAATAGTATAGATTGATTTTGAGAAAGACTGCTACTTTGAGAATTTTCAGGATGTCATATACAATATCTGCAATTCCATGTAAAAAAAAAAATTAAAGAAGGATTTTCATGACAGAAATCTTTTACTTTGATCTAGTGTAAAAATATGAAGACAGGTATTCGTAAAAACTACATGAAGAAAAAACTCCAATGTTATTTTTGTGTAAAACTAATACATTAACTAGGTTATCAAAAGTACAATAATCCATGATTTAATCAGCAAGTTTCAAAATTTGAGGATATATTTTGTTAAAAGGCATTTTCAAAATTAACTAAAATTTTCAAATTTTGTTAGCAGCAACGAATGGAATTTTTGTGTCCCTTACTGATGTGATTTCCTTTGAGTGAATGTGTACAGAAGATATATGTCAGTGTTAACTAATTTTGGTGATAATTATTTTATTATATGATTATAATGTGTATATTCTAAAATTCTCA
This sequence comes from Trichonephila clavipes, assembly GCA_019973935.1. Taxonomy (NCBI): domain Eukaryota; kingdom Metazoa; phylum Arthropoda; class Arachnida; order Araneae; family Nephilidae; genus Trichonephila; species Trichonephila clavipes. The sequence continues at coordinate 81,959 of BMAU01009875.1, read as the reverse complement.
AGCATAAAGAATAAGTGTCAGTAAAACTATCACAGAATTTGGAATAATGTGAATTAATCAGTTGGTAGCCCAAAACAATTGTTTATGAAAATAAAAATGGACTGTGTACTAAGATATACTTAGAAGCACACAGATCCCATTTCTAATCATATTCAAGAAAAAAAATTATAAGAGAACTGTTATTCTATTTGCTGAACTTCCATTCAGGAATTTTAATTTTCAACTAATATTAAATGTAACATGTTATCTTTAAGTGGATCTTTATTGGCATCACATTCACAATCTTAACGTAGGAGTGTCAATCAGTTGGTTGAGTAGTAAAATGTTAATTTACAGCACAACTATAAAGAAACTTGAGGGCAATTGACAACAAATCTCATGATTTTGAACCATGATCAAGTGGCAAGGATGGCAAAGTGGCTAAGATGGCATTACCTCTCCAAATTTCCACATCACATCAACAGGAGGGCTTGAGCCTTGATAGATTTAAAGTGCATCAGCCACTCTACCCAGGGGTCTTAAGTGGCACTGAGGCTCAAAATCATGACACGTAAGCCCTAAGTTTGTGACCATGAACACAGCCATTTAGTTAAATTTAGGTACCAATTTCACCTTAAAACAAAATGTGCTTTAAAAATAAAATTTGGCACCTGCATAATATCACAACAATCAAGATAACTTGCCAAGTTGGTAAACCTAATTTCGCATATATCATATGCACTGAATTGGCAATTATGTGCTTCGTGTCATTTAATGTCAACAATAAGTTGAGGTAATACATAAGTACCTAAAATTTTAAAGTATTTAGGGAAGTGAGATTGCAAAAAATAACAGTAAAAAATGTTTTATCGTGAATAAGATAGAAGTAACAATATTCAATTTTTAGTTAATTCGTCATTTTTATAGAAACAAAAGAAAAACAAATTTTAATTATTCAATCATTACCGAATCTGAAAAAATAAAAATAACTTCAATCATTTCTTTTAAATCTCCCTGTTTTGTTTGTAAGCATGATTTAGATGGGGAATAATTGAATTTATAGATGCATCAAATATATATGCAAAATTAATGGCTCTTCAAGATTTGGAAAGATTAATAAATGTTTTAAACAAGGGTTACTTCTTATTTCTTTTTTCTATTACATTTCATCTGATTATATGTTCCCTAGTTGTCACTAATAGTCAATGCATCATTGTGTCCTGATGTGTTTACCTTTACCATAGTACATTTCTGCAGTTTTGTGTAAACAGAGTTTTGAATGACATCGAAGATTACTTTTGCTTCTACAAATACCTTACTTCAAAAGGTTCATGTCCAAATTTGATTCAATTTGCTAATGATTTTTTATAACAAATTGCAATATTTTCAATTATTTTTTCTCCTAACGATTCTACAAAGTTGAAACGTTTTAAAAGAGGATTGTTTTGTTTTGCAAACTTTTATTCAACAAAGAACAAAACTTAACAGCCATTCTGCCATTTGTATTCTTCCAATACTTGAATAATTTGATGATTTTAATGAAAATTTTACTGATCAAATTTTTAGTATTAAGAAAAATTTGGCTACTTATATATTTTTGGTGCTTATTTATGACATTTTCTGAAACAAAGCACATACAACATATGCAAAGTTGGGGTTGTCAACTCGGCAAGTTACCTTGAACGTTGGCGATAAGTACCAAATTTTTTTGGAATTGTATTACACGAGATACTTTTAAAATGTTACTCTTTTGTCAGCAATTATTTTCCATTGTTTACAGAGCTTGAAGGAAAATTTTAAAAATTTATAATGGCACACCACAAGGCAAAGTTTTCTTTATTACATATTAACTAAGATTTTTCACAAATATACAACTACAATGATTCTCAGAAAAAATTGCTATTCATAAAAAGTTTTAAATGTAATCCAAACATGAAAAGGCCACCTTTCTAGGAAAGAGAGAGAGAAATCTCTCAATTCAAGTTTAAGAACAAAGGCAGCAAGAAAATAAGAAACCTTCCTTACCGCTGAAGAGTTAATGTGTTTTATAAAATTTCCTTTCAAGGACATCTTTATATACTTCTAGGGGCATAATGTAACTGAGTAAAAAAAATGTTAGATTTTTCTATTTACGAAAAGCTTTTTTTTCATCATCTATGACTAGTATTCTTTCTCTCTGTGTGTACACATTTCCTTCCTTAAGAATTGATTTTCATTAAAAAAGAAATAGTATTATACTTAAGTTAACTTCTCAAAATTATGTATTGAATAATCGGTACTATGTCTTTACACTAGCGTCTTGGAGACAGAGTTGCCAGAAACTAAAGCAGCAAAGTAGCACGAAGAGGGGAAAAAGGTAGTCTCATAGATAAAAGAAACAAATAAGGCCGGACGAGTAATGCTGGATTTCGTTAGAGGCACCTAATTATATTTGCACGATATGCTTCGTTGAGAATAATGCTAATGTTTCAGTATGTGTGAATCTAATAACCTATTATAAATGTTATGCATTTATTGTTTATAACTTCACTACTGAACAATTTCAATGTTTTTTCAATATTTATTTAAATTTTAATATATAATTATATTTCATTGTTTATTTGTTATATACAAGTTCATTAAAAATATAGTATGTTTATAAAATAAAAATTATGATTAAATTTTGGAAAACATTAAATGAAACTGAAAAAGCAAGTGTTGAACTGTAACTATATTGTAAACAAAAAATAGAAGAGTAAAATATTTTAGAATATTAATACACACACACACAGATATATATATATATAATCCAATATAAAAGAATTTTTTCAATACATAATCACATACATATACATACACATATAAATAAATTTATACATATTATATACATATACACAAATACATAAACAAAAATATAAAAATAAACATATAGTTATATACCTAAGATAACTAAAAGTAGGAAGGAGGCACATAGTATAAAGACAAATTCCTGGCCTTAGGAACCAGGATTGCAGGTTTAAACAAGTTTTGCGGCGTCAACCTTCACCTGTAATTTGTCATACTATGTATCAAGAGGAAAGTGTTATATATGTAGAATTTAAATATTAAAAATAATTAAACTAAAAAACATAGGAACATAAACATAACCTACTAAATCGAAGTTAAAGCAATGGCCAAGAGTGCAGTAACATGTTCCCGCCAAATTGGGAGAGCAGAACCGCATAAAGTTAATTGCGATACGATATACGATAATAAGAAAATTATATATACTTTTAAAAAAAATCATAAAAATAAAAATCATATAAAATTAGCTTAAAATATAAAAGAAACTCAAAACTATATATTAAATTTTTTTTTAAAATATGTATGTGGCGCCATCTATTTAATAACTGTAGAATAAATCAGATGTTTAAATTAAAAAAAAGTAAATAATTATAGTAATACAAATTGTATCATAAAAAACCATTATAAATATAATTAAAGTTAGCAGGGTATCCATGTTCAATACAGTGATTAAAAAAATTTTTAAGATTTAAAAAAATATTAACTTTATCGCTAACTAATACATTATTGCGATATATATAGTAAAAAATAATATTTCTATATATAGATATTGATAAATTAGAATTCCAGTAAAGCACTTTGATGATATTAAAATTAAAGGCATCTCTTTTATCATAAATATTACTATGTAGTTTCAAATCCTTAACATACAGTGATACATCTAGGTAATTTGTTTTGATTGAATTATTATTAATTTTAAATAAGTTTAAGTAGGACGGATAAAAATTAATAGGATTTAAATTATCATTTTTACCAAAAATAATTAAATCATCAATATATCTAAAAATGTAGTAGTCATTATTAATAACAATTATATTTATAAAAATGTAAATAAAGATTAGCCACACTATTACTAGCTGGGCCCTCTCCTTGTGGGAGTCCTTTTTCTTGTTCAAGAACCATTAAAAAAAATTGATGTAATTTTCTTTTAAGACAAAATCAATGAGAGTTTTAAATTTGTTAAAATTAATATTGAGGTTATACATACTGTGGTTTTCTAAAATTACTTTAATAATATCATATAAATCAATGGAATTGAAAAGATCTTCAAAGTCATAACTATGAACTGAATAAATATTTCTATTATTAGAGAAATCTATAATCTCTTTATTATTTTTAATTATAGCCTTATTACATTGCTGATTAATAAAGTTTTGAATAATATTATGAAGTAATTTGCCTGCAGTAGTAATATATGTTTTAAAACCATTTGTCACAGTTCTAAATTTAACCGGACTTTTATGGAATTTTGGAGTTAAAAAAATATATGGATACTTAATTTTAGGAATACAATAACCTAATTTTTTATAAATAGCAATAATACGATTACTAAATTTCATTATGTGACAAATCTAATTTTTTAAAAGAACCATTATTTAGAAAGTGATCATAAAGAATATTATAATATAAATACTTGCAAATCACAGCATAGTTACCAGGTACTATATCAATGTAAACTATGATAAAATTATTTTGTAATTCTTAAATTTTCTGTTTTATATCTTTAAAAGTAGTTTCATATTGAGAATGGTAGCTAAAATTCATAAGGTCTTTTAAAATATTGTACTTATACTCATCAAATGCCTCAATAGGTAGTCCAAATTTAATTGCAGATTTTGTAATAAAATGATTTCTTTAATAATTTGTTTTTTTAACAGTATTGTTGTTGTTAGAAACATTTAATCTAAAATTAGTGCCTTTACTCATATCTTTTAAAATATTATCATTGATTATGTCTAAGTTGCCAGTAACTATACATGTTTATGATGACCATCAATAAAATCATTATAGTTTTTACATATACAATCTATATTAATAGAGGGCGAACTATTGTTGAAATTAAAGATAAATCTGCCCATCGTTTTGTTATATTTAAAAGCTTTCTTTACAACCACCTTTCTAACCGGAAAAAGTGACAAATATCTATTAAATACACTAGAAAAGTTAATTTTGTCAAAAGTTTTATTCATGAATAATAAAGTGCAGTACTCTGTAATAGGTTCATTAATTTTCTCAACATTAATATTGAATTTATTAACTAGATAGTTAAGAATGTCTTTAATAATGTGTACTGCATGACAAACCTTTAAGGAATCATTATTTAAGGATTCATATAACAATGCAATTTCATGTTTATTAAGACCAAACATGAAGTATTTGATATAGTCTTGATATTAAAGTTTTTTTCAAAATCATCAATAAGAACTCTAATATTGTTATTTAATGAATTTTTACCTCTATTTTTCCTTTTAGTTCTATTACTTCTAGATTTTCTTTTAGAGAAGTATTGTTTAATTTATTGTCATTATAAAAAATTCTTTATTATTATTCTGTAACATTATTTGCAAAGTATTTTTAGCAAAATACAAAACATTAAGGCCATATGGATAGATTGTATTAAAACTCCTAATAAAGTGATTTTCCCACCATAATCTATGCTTAGTAATTGGAGAAATTTTAATGATAGACAGTTCAACATTTGAAATCATGCATATGAAAGTGTCTAAGTTCAATTTTATTAGAATTATTAAAGAATTTAACATCATGTCTATGCTGATTAATCCTTAAGTTAATAGTATTGGAGGTTTGTCCAATATATTTATACTGACATACTTTACAATTTAAAAGATAGATACAATTAAAGGTTTTTACAAAGGTTAAATTTAGAATCACAATCATATTGATCCATATTTAACATAGTACATGTCTTACATCTACTATCTCGACATTTATTGAATTTTAACTTAAGACTATTATAAGATTGAGTGTTATCAAAATTATAAGATAAATTATCAATAAATCCATGTATAACAGGACTCTTAGTGTAACATTTATTAATATTTTGAGAAATGTGATTACTAGAATCTAACAAGTTTTGTTATGATTATGATGGCAATTAATGCATTTTTTTTTCCAAAAAATTCTAGTCTTGAATAGTGCAATATTAGAATTACTATTACGAATAATGAATAAGGCTATTACTATATATATAGGCAAATGCCTAATACGAAGAAACGAGTTTAACATCGCGGTCGAGCCCCCAATTTGTGGGACGGGTGTCTAGGGGTAATGATAAAATTCTTAACGAAAGAAAGTATGAACCAAATTTAAAGAACAAATCAATTTATTAAAGTAAGAAAACAGATTATATTTATAGATTTAAATTGCTTACAAGAAAATAGATTAAAAGTTAATTCGGAAAGAGAACAGGATTCACCTGTAGAGATGGGGGCGTCAAACATTTCTAGGTTAAAATAAATGCCGTTTCAGAAGGCCAAGAGGCATCGAGCTCACTCCGTCGTGTAGCTGGGGTATGTTGAATGGAGCACCTAGCCCGTCGTGTCCGGTGTGGTGAAGGCAAGCGAGAGAAAGCAAAAAAAAAAAAAAAAACGAGTTTAGAGTTTTTTCGAGTTTCGATTCACGTCATGGGGATATGGATTAAAAATAATCCTCCTTCCCCTATCTAACAAATAAAAGTTCCTTCAAGTGGAGAACCTGACTGAAAGCTCTTTCCTGATGAGTTGTTGTTCTTGGCATTTTGATTGGATGGCTGAGGTGGTATGGGAGTTGCGTCAGCGTCATGGGCGGTTCTTCATGGTTTCAACGGTAATTGAATGAAAAAGAATGTTTTTGCTGGAACTGAGGAGTTTCGAAAAAATATAAGCGAGTGAGATAGCTCTCTCTTGGCTTTCCTGATATAAAAAGGGGAGGAACAAAAAGGAAAAAAGCTATCCTGGTGGGAGCAGCATATAAAAAATTTAGAAAGAGAAAAATTAAGAATTTAGAAAATTTAGCTAGAAAAAGTCATTTACCACCGGTGAATGAACAACAGTGAAATTAGGGGGGATTGTAAGAATCAAGGAGAATTTTATCAAATAAATTATAATTTTGAATGTCAATAAGATTGAGATTTTGAGTATGCGGTAAGTCTTCGTAAAATTTCTTAGCAAGATTTTGAATGTAAGTTTTAAAGGCAGGGATTTTTAAATCCCTGTAAATATATGCATTTCTTACGTATCTGCCAGGTCTGACAATACTTCTAATGAGAGAATTTTGTGCTGCTTCAAGAATTTTAATATTGGTATTTGCTGCATAACCCCACACAGGAGAAGCATAACTAAGAATGGGCCGCAAAACAGCAGTGTAGAGAAGTATCTTGTTTGATAAAGTCATTTCAGAATTCCGGCAAATTAAGGGGTAGATTAATCTGAGTGCATACCGGAATTTATTTCGCGCGTGTAAAATATGTTGTTTCCAAATTAATTTACTGTCTAAAATTACGCCAAGGTATTTCGTATTCTGAGACCAACGGAGCGGTGTGGAATAAAGAGTGGGCGGTGTGCAAGGTTTCCTTCTCCTGGTGAAAAGAACAGCAACCGTTTTGTCAACATTAATATTTATTTTCCAATCATTAAAAAATTTTTCCAGGAGCGAGAGGTGTTTGTTAAGAGCACTAGTAATGGTGTTATGATTTTTAAAGCAGGCTGTAATACAAGTGTCCTCTGCGTAGAGGTTAAGCATTGTGTGCGGGTGTGTGGGCATATCATTTATGTAAAGATTAAATAAAATTGGTCCTAACAAGGAACCTTGAGGGCAGCCAATGTTAATGTGATGTATATCTGAAAGTGTGTTGTTGACTCTGACCTGATAGTGTCTATTAACAAGATATGAATTTAAAACGTGAATAATAGAAGGTGGGAAGTTATATTTAATAAGCTTATAAATAAGCCCACTGATCCAGACACGATCAAAGGCTTTCTGAATGTCCAGAAAGACAGCTCCAGTGGATCTGCCTCTCTGAAATCCAGAAGAGACTTTTTCTGTAATCCTTAGCAGTGGGTGGTTAGTAGAAAGTTTTTTCGTAAATCCGTATTGATTTGGGTTAATAAAATCGGAATTCAGAATGAAAGTATTTAATCTATTTAGAATAATGTACTCTGTAATTTTACCAAGGACTGAAAGGAGAGAAATTGGTCTATAGCTTTGAGCTAGATTACTATTTTTTCCGGGTTTTTTAATGGGGAAAATGATTGCAATTTTCCAGTTTTGTGGAAAGTGCCTAAGAATTAAAATTTTATTGATGAGGTAGGTTAGTATAATTAATGCTTTGAGTGAAAAGTTACGAATCATTTTATTTGTAATATTATCTTTACCTGGAGTTTTTCTAATTTTTAACTTTTTGATATAATCAGAAACTTCGAGAGGATTAGTAGGAGAGATGGGGATGGTGGGGGGAGAAGAGAAGTTTTCGAGCGTGCTCGTGACGTCAGAGTCAATCGTGGAGTTGTGATTGTTTGGCCTAGTATTTTGCGTAAAGTTATCTTTAAGTGTGTCAGCAATTAAATTGGCTTTCTGGTCATCAGTAATGGCGATGCCAGAATTAGTTTTTAGTGCGGGAATGTCAACGCGTTTGTGTTTGAAGATTTTTTGAATATTCCAAAAGCTATTCTCTTGAGTGTTTAGAGCTAGTAATTTATTTTTCCATGTTTCTTGTGAGTGTTTTTTCAGCTCTCTTTTGATTTTAGCTTGTAATCTGTTTGTTTCTGTTTTAAAAATCGGATTGAGAGTGTTTTGATAAAGTTTACGTGCGCGATTTTTGAGGAAAATGAGATTTTTAATGTGATTAGGAGTATACGAGTGGTGAGTGTATGTGATTGGCTTGGAGGCTTCCGTGTGGGCGGAGCGAACGGCTTCGGTGAAATCTTCAATTTTATTTTCAAGGATATGGGGGTTTTTGATATTAGCATAATTTTCGATTAAAATATTGTTATTTAAACATTTTTTGAAGAGATGCCAACAAGTGGTAACTGCTCTAGGATTTACTTGATGAATGGGGAAGGAGAAAGAGAAATTTAGCAAAACCGGGTTGTGATCAGAGGAGAGTTCGGGCAGTGATTCAATGGAGTATGGAAAATTAAAATTTTTAACAATAGCAAAATCAAGAGTATTTTGAGTACCGTATCCAAATCTAGTTGAGGTAGCAGGGAAAATAATTTCAAAGTCTGTAGAATCACAATAATTTTTTAGATGAGTACCTCTGGTCGAGTTTTGGGAGCAGTTCCACGTATTGTGTGTGGCATTGAAATCGCCAAAAATCACACAATGACTGTTGACTTGCATAATAGTATCAATATCAAGAGTAAAAAGGAATTTATCGGAGTGATGGGGAACATAGATAGAGGTGATAGTGAGGGGGTCAAAGTTAGGAGGATTGATGGTGACCGTAGTCGCTTCTATGTAATAGAGCTGGGGGTGGGGATATTAAAGTGGGGAATAGATTTTTTAATTAAGATAAGCGTGCCACCGGAAGCCGGTCCGTCCGTGATGCGATCATTTCTATAGCATTTATAGTTTGCGACGCTGAATTTGTGTACAGGTCTCAGATGTGTTTCCTGAATTAAAATAACATCGGGACTATACTTCTCTACGAAAAGTTTGAATTCAAGGATTTTATTTAGGATGCCGTTTGCATTCCAAGATATCAGACTAAGGCCAATCATTGGTAGACTAATCATCGCAATGTTCGAAGATAGCCTCTACTAGGGCGTACATTTGTTGTTTTCTTTCTTCCTTAGTTTTATTTTTATTATTGTTATTATTAAATTTACGGGGAGCAGCAAGGCTCATATTATTAATTTGAACAGTGAGGGCTGATAATGCTTGTATGATTCCTTGGATGGTTTGATTAATTATGTTAAAATTAGGATTATTTGATTGAATTTGGGTGGTGATAGAGGGAATTTTAACTTGATTGGCCTGAGGCTGGATAGAACCGAAGGAATTTCCACTGTTGCCTGTCGCCATCTGTTGAGGGATATGAGAGTTATTTGAGAGTTTATTTTTGGTTGCACTTGCATAGGAAACATTTGGTCTAACGATGCTATTGATTACATTAGAATAGGTATTTTTTGAGTTAGTGTTATTGGAGCCTTTTTTGGGTTTTGGGAATTGGGGGCATTTTGCATAATTGGCCATATGGCCATAGGTTTGGCAATTAATGCAGAACATCTGCTCAACGCGTTGAATTTCACATTCTTTGGTCTGATGATTCAGACCGCATTTTAGGCATCTTGGTTTGTGGTGACAATTTTCTGCAGTATGGTTGAATTTGTTACATGAAAAACATTGAGTGACTCCCTTACTCTCATATCCGTCAACTCTGACAGAGAGATAACATAATTTATTTAGGTCAAATATTTTTGAATTAACTAGGTTGCGGGGGAGCGTGACTAGGAAAATAGGGAGGGGTTGTTTAGTTATTCGTCCAGTTAGTTGAGAAACTTTGTCAATTGTAAATCCTAGGGTTTCGAGTTCATCGTGAATATTAGATAGGGGAGTGTCACGGGGTAGGCCTTTTATCACGATTTTAATTGGCCTTTCGGCCTTAGAGGGGATAACGTGGAATTCATAGTCTAAAATTTCTAGAAGGTGAATTAATCTATGCTGTTGTTCTTGAGTATCAGTGTATAATTTTAGGTATTCGCCAGTTAGTTTTCCTCTGACGAAGGGCAACTTATCAGTTATTTCCTTCATTTGTTCGATATAATTTTTTTTGAATTGCTAGCATAACTGGAGGCGGGAGATTTTTGAAGGTTTGCTGAAGGGGGTTGTTGGTGTTATCATTTTTAGAGGCATTTTCAGTGGAAATTTCAACAGATTCTTCGTTTAAGTTAAGAAATTTATTTTTGAGTTCTATGTTAAAATTAAGTTGACTGGAGCAGTTTGCAAGTTTATTTACTTTATTGAGCGGTGGCGTAATAAAGCCATCGTCGTTTTCTTTCCTTTTTTGAGAGATATTTTTAATATGTTCTGCTCCGTTATCATTAAAGGTTTCATTTTGGGAATTTGTTTCAGAGGGAGTTCTGTGGATAGGGCAGCCAAGAGCGTCACATGGAGGAAGAGAGCTATACTCACTTACCGCTATATTGTAGACTCGGGTGTATTCATGCAGCTGGGTCTGGAGGGAGGCAACGACAGGGACTTCCGTGTTGAACTTTCCGTAGGTTGTGATCGATTTTAGAGTGGAGTTGAGTCCTTGGATGAGGAGAGTGAATTTTTGAATTTCATCAGCCAGTTGTTGATGTCTTTGACAGGTAGCAGTTGGAACGGGAGTGGCAGGCCTTGAAGGTGATCTTGAGTCCGAGGGCATGTGGTAGTCAGTGTTCATTTCCAACGTGAAAGGTGGGTAAAAATCAATTGGATGTCGCTCTACACAAACAGCTCTAAAAAGAGCTGTAGAACGACTGGCTCAATCGCCTCCAAATAGATCAATACGTATTCCAAATATTCGCAAAAAAAGAGGAGCACGGAGCGTAAAGATGACGCGACCGTACTCTATCCGATCAAAACTCGAGTTTTTTCAATCGATATCAATAAAAAACGATCCCGCGCTAGGGATTATAAGCGTTCGACGTCATCGCTCGAATCCCTGATTGGGCATTGAGATGCCTCATGCGTTTGACGTCAGACGCTCCGAGTTCCTCGATTGGCCTCTCAATTCAATTCAGTTCGTTTGAGGCCACCATCTCCTACATATCTCTCTCGAAGTACACTGGAAATTTAAAATATTCTAATTATTCGAATTCGTAAAGAATACAACTTTCCTACAAGTTCGGCCATCCTGGAATCACTGTGACCCCAGTGATTTGACATAACGTCGAATAATTTGGTCTAGAACATTAAAAATTTAAGAACATAAGAAAATACAACACAACTCACGCAAACAAAAAACACCAATGACAATAGATAAAAATAAAAGAGAAGCACAGTACACAATGAATTAAAAAACTTGCAATCTCTCATCCCGGTGAATAAAATTTCATTAAATCGGCGGAAGAGGTTCATTTAGGACCTTCATGGTTACCTACTCTTTCTAAATTATACCTATCTCTAGGTTTAACTTCAATTACTTTGTATGGTCCTAAAAATTTAGGTCTTAATTTTAAACCTGATCCGAATTGTGTTCTCTGGATGGCCACTAAGTCTCCCTTCTGATACCTAGGTGCCTTCTTGCGTTTCCTATCGTAGGTTCTTTTATTTTCTGCTTGAATTTTCTGAATATTTTTTTTCGCATCTTGTCGTAGTTGGTTTCTCTGTTCCTGCAATTCTTCTACCATCTCTTCCATTAATAGGTTTCTCAGGTAAAGGTCTTCCTTATTTCTCATGTAATACCAGTCAATAGTTCAAATGGAGACCATATGGTATTTCGGTTGGAGGTGCTATTTAGAATTCTTTGAAGTCGGTCTACAAATTTGTACCATTTTGTAGGATCATCGATTGACAACTTGGTCAAAACGGGGATTAGAGTTCGGTGGATTCTCTCCACTTGACCGTTCCCTCGGGGTACGCTGGTGGTGATCTGCAGATTTTGGATTTTCTCTTCGGTACAATAATCATCAAATCCTTTGGAGTTAAAAGGAGAACCCCTGTCTGTTATTCTTTTGGGATTGCCGAAAGTCTTTTGTTGTAGCTTTAATTTATCTAGTGCATCTTCTAGGGTGGTGGATTTTACGGGATAAAGCCAGGTAAACTTAGTAAAGGCATCAATTATTGTGAGGATATGTTGATATCTTTTGTTGGTAGACGGCAAAGGTCCAATAAAATCTACATGATAAGTGCTTAATAGCACGTCCTCTTTTGGAATAGGATTTAGAAATCCCTCCTTTTTCCCACACTTTTTGTTAGCTAGAATACAAGATACACAGTTAATGATCACGTTTTGTACTTGTTTGCTTAAATTAGGTATAAAAAATTCTCGTTTTATAATTTCTTCTGTTTTAGCGGATGAGAAGTGCCCTTTCTCATGAGCTAACTTGATTAGCTCGGTTTGTATATCCCTTGGTGCAGCTATTAATTCGCGGCCATCTACGTATTTGTATAATATTTCATTTTAAGTAAAAAAGTCCGTAGCATTATTTGTTCCTATTAGTGACTTTAAATTTTGAATATTTTCGTCTTCTTGTTGGGCTCTTTGTAGTCTTGCGGTGAGAGTATCGCTTGTAATTATGGTGACTGGGTACCTGTTCAGAGCGTCTACATGCTGCATTCTCTGGCCGGAACGATGTACAATCTCGTAGTCGTACTCTTCTAACAGTAATGCCCATCTTGCTACACGAGTAACTAAATCTTTTTTGTCCATAGTCTTTTGAAAAGCTGAACAGTCCGTTATGATTTTAAAATGATTTCCCAGAAGGTAGGTGCGAAATTTCTTTAAAGCGTTGACAACAGCGAGAACTTCCAGTTCATAGCTACTATATTTTTCTTCTGCTGGAGTCGTTTTCTGCGACATATATTGGACAGGATGTAATTTTCCGTCTTCTGCTTCTTGGAGTAAAACGGTGCCATAACCTTGTTGACTCGCATCGGTATGTAATTCGGTAGTTCTTCCCTGCTGAAAAATGCTTAATACTGGACTTTCAGTCAACAATTTCTTAAGCTTTTCGAATGCTTCCATTTGGGGTTGCTCGAACATAAATGGGTTGTCTTTCCTTGTTAGGTCACTCAATGGTTTCGCTATTTGAGAGTACGCTGGAATAAATTTGCGAAAGTAACTGGTGAGTCCTAAAAAGCTCTGGACTTGTTTGACTGTTGTTGGTACCGGAAACTTCTTGACTGCTATTGTTTTTGCAATTGAAGGACGTATTGTCCCATTTTCGACGACGTGGCCCAAAAATTCCACTTTTCTTCTTAGGAATTGACATTTTTTAAACTTCATTTCTAAGCCATACTTCGAGGCAACCTCTAATATTTCCCTTAGTTTTTCTAAACCTTCTTTCTCATCTTTAGCAGGAATTATCAAATCATCCATGTAAATTATTACAATGCCTTTCCGCATGAGCTCTCTGAAGATACTATACACATATCTTTGAAATACGCTGGGGCTGGTGCTTAGACCGAAAGGTACTTTATTAAATTCGAATTGTCCGTCTGGAACAACGAAGGAAGTGAGGTGCTTGCAATCTTCATTAACGTCAACATGGAAAAATCCATTTTTTAAATCTAACGTTGTGTACACTTTGGCTTCCTGTAGCCTATCTAATACATCCTCGATCAACGGCAATGGAAAACGATCCTTGACTAATTTCCGGTTCAGTCTTCTGTAATCTACACACAACCGGGTGGTACCATCTTTCTTCTTAACTAATACAATTTGTGACGAATCTATACGGAACTTTATCACTAACCTTCTGAACCGACTTTTTTAGGGAAATTTAATTCCCTACCTATTTCCAATCAACTCCAAAAAGCGGACAGGATTCCTTGTTATGTAGATTAGATTCAGTATTTAAGTCAAACGAAATAGTAAAGTTAGAGCAGTAGGAGATAGATATTGAAACATAGAGTTATAGTGAATTTGAATTGAAGTCTTATTGTTGTTGATAATTTAATCTCATGAAGGATTGAGATTCCGAGTGGTAAATATTATTTTGAGTTTAAAGTCTCATTAAAGTTTTAAGAGTCAGATTAAAGTTAAATGTTCAATAAGAACATTATTAAATATAATTCTGGGATCTCTTATCGTGGTAATTTTTGCGTGATCGTTATTTAATAAATTGATTAATTAGATCATTAATTAATTCATTAATTTAAAAGATATTATCTTTAAAACCTCATAATATTGGTAGATACAATTGTTAATAAGTCTTTGATTCTATTTGGGAAAAATAACCAAATAAAGAAAGATATTTATAAAAATGGCTACTGGTTCTTTTGTGACTCAAAATTATTCTCGTTCTCAAAGTGAGGTCCCGAGAGACCTTCACAAATTGGACTCGCATATTCGGATGAGCTTGGTCTTACAATCCCTTGTTCTAACCATTCGTCGATTTGCTTGTTGACATCCTAATTCTCAGAAAATGATAAGCGGCGTGCAGGTTGGTAAACCGGTATGTCGTCTTTCAGGATAATTCTCATGGACCCCCATTTGTCATTTCGGTCTTCTTTGGCTCATAGTTGGAGATTAATTCAAACAGTTCTCTTCGTATTTGTGGATTGGTAACATGTTGAACTACAATTTCGTCTTCCACTTCTGCTTCGTAAACTTGCATTTGCAGGAAACAATTTTTATCCTCATGTTTTCGGAACTGAACACTTTCTTTATAGAAGCAGACAGAGGCTTGCTCCAGTGTATCTGAACCTATTACTGCTTGAAATTCCAAACTCGGCAGAGGTACGACATGCCACGTCAGAGAATATTCTTCTCCATCTAGTTCAATCTTTCTCTGGAACGACCCTTTTGTTTTGACTTCGTACTTCCCCAGTCCGATCAATACCGAAATGTCTTTCGAGAGTTTCGACGGTTCGATGATTCCTTTGCTTACATCTTCTCGAATGAGTGAAACTGAACTGCCGCTGTCAATGAGAGCTTCAATAATCTTGTTCCCCATGGTTATTTTTCTAGTCTTAATTCTTTCTCGAGAGATTCGTGAGCAGATTTGGATTGAGGAGTCTGTAGAGTTATTAATTTTCGAACATTTGGGGCGCTTCGTACAATCCACGGCATAATGACCTGGTCCTTTACAGTAGCTACAGGTTAGTCGTTTACTTTTCCCGGAGTAGGAGGTACCGTTCAATTGAAAATGTTTTCTCTCACGCCTATTACTTCCACCCTGGGGATATTCGGTTCTTTGAAAGTAAGTATCGCTTGATCCGCTGGCTTCGTATCTTCCTTTGGCAAATGAATTGTAAAATTTCGGTCTTAATGTTCTTCGGACACTTTCATACTCTTCAAATTTTTCTGCTATCTCGGCCGGTGAGTTAATAGTAGACCATTCATCTAAAAAGTGCTCCCGAAGCTCGTACGGTGCACTCTTCTTTATTTGGTCGGCTATAATTAGTTCTCGCAGCTGGTCGAAAGTTTCTACATTTCAACCGGAAATCCATCCATCGAAGTATGTTTGTATTTCGTTGAAAAAATCTTGCCAAGTTTGTTCATTAGATTTTCGGTGAGAAATAAAGAGTTGACGAAGTTTTTCCGGGGATAACTTAAATCTTTTTAACAGTAACCCCTTAACGTGGTTGTAATCGTTGCATTTATCCGCTGGCTCTCTGGCAATCAAATGAGCAATGTCGATAGGAATCAGTCCTATAAGCTTCTGTACCCAATCCTTCTTCGGCAAGAATGTCAGTTCCGCATGTCGTTCAAATAATGTCAGGTTCAAGCTAATATCATCCTTCATATTAAACTTATGAAAAGTTTCGTGGATCACTTTCGGTGCTTGTACATTTTCGGGGTTATTCATAGTATTAGCATTCTTTTCAGCCTGTATTCGCAACTTCTCTAATTCATATTCTCGCTCTTCTCGTCGCAATTTCTCTTCATATTCTCGCTGTTCTCGTCGCAATTTCTCTTCTGTACGTATGCGATCCTTCACAATGCTATCGATCATTTCCTTGACATCATCTTCGATGTAATCTGGGCTTTTCACGATGAGATCCTTTAGCTTGGGTTTAGTCAAGCTCGCTTCGACGATCAACCCCGAACTCTTCGGCGAGTTCTATTAGATGCTCCTTTTTATTTGAGAGAAGAAATGCCATTCTTGCAACCAAAGATCAAGAGTGGCGACTCAGAGAACAAATTTAAAATTTTAAACTAAGCTTAATTTCCCCCTAAATACTTAATCCGGATGCGAAACGTTTATACAATAACACAGAAAAAGCTCCCTTACTCAACCAAGAGGAGAGACAAAACGTAGATAAAATACAATTATAACAGGTATATGAATAAAATGAACAAATACTAAAAATTCTAAAATCGGCTCTAAAAATATTAATACAACGAAATCGAAAAATTATGACAGAGTAATATCTCAATTTCTCGAAATGTAATCAATAAAAACACACTGGAATAATCTATAGCAAAGCAGTATTTCTTAAAATTAATAATAACATATCACAAATTAAAAGTAAACCACAAAATATTCGTAAAAAGTATTTTTAAAAAAATAGACAAAATATCTATTTCCCAGTTGCTAAAAATATTATCTAAAACAATGCACAATTTTCACAAATCATTCCTATTCGCAATCAAATCATTTACTTAGCCACAACTACCGCTAATTAGACAACATACTCTTACTACAAAACACTTTTACGAAACGAATTTATGCGAGGAGGAAATAAAATATTCACGATTCCTAGTTATTTATCACATGAAAAAAGAATTTTAAAATGACATGAACAGACGATAGTTTCGTAAATTTCTGCAATCGTTATTTGATAAGAAAGTACCACACTGACCTGGCGATTCGTTGATTTTCGGCGATGACGCCCGAAAAGACAGAATGGATCACGATGAAATTCTTGAACGATGCAAGCTGATCTTCACTGTAATGGATGACGACGCACTTAGGATCACTGGCGGGAATTAACTGGCGATTCGCTGACCCTCGATGACGACGCTCGAAAAGACAGAATGGATCACGACGAAAAAATCCTGAATGATGCAAACTGATCCTCACTGGAATGGATGACGACGCACTTAGGATCGCTGGCAGGCCTTTCTTTAAAATAAACTGGCGATTCGCTGATTGTCGGCGACGACGCCCGGAAAAATAGAATGTATCACGACGAAACTCCCGAACGATGCAAGCTGGATTTCACTGGAATTGCTGACGACGCACTTAGAATCACTGGCGAACTCTTTCCAAAGCAAACTTTAAAAAAATACATTAGAACAGTGTTTCTCAAAGTGTGGGGCGCGCCCCCTGGGGGCGCGATAACCCTACAAGGGGGGCGCGAGCGTATCGAAAATTTAAAGATTTTTTTTTAAAAAAATAACCGGAAAGAGAAGTAAAACAAAATGCTTTCTTCCATAATAAAAAAAATACACACAACAACACTGACATAATTTATGTTTATTATCTGGCTTTTGTCCGACATCAAACAGCTATCTTTGATCCCAAAACCAAATTAAAGAAAAAAAAAACATTTTGTTTTATTTGCTGTATTTCCTCAATGAGAGATTTTTTTATTACGTTTCAACATAAAATAATACTCATTAAAAGAAAAAACGAAACCCAGACCCTGAGAAAAATTCTAAGAAGATAAACAATTCACCACTGTAATTATTATTGAAATACTGTACATTAGTTGTAGAAAAAGAAAAGGAAGTCAAGATTCACTTTTCAGCCAGGCTGCATAGTACGTTTGCTAATCATTTGATTGACCTTCAGTCTTATGGTATGGTTATTATCAATATTAGTTCCTTCCCATCTTTTATGCGTTTGCTTTTCGCTTAGGGAAATTGTAAATAATTGAGTTTTGCGATATTTGGAAAAGAATTGATTGGTTTAACATTTCTGTAGGATAACTGAAAAGTGTCTGATTTGCGTCCTTTATTATGGTCTTGTACTTTTGAATCATTTTAGTTCAGTTTTATTGGATTTTTTTCTCAAATCATCAAAGAATTGAATAGTCCTTGAAAGAAGGTAAGTATACTTTCTATAAATTAAAATATTCACTAGAATTCCGATTTGTATCGTGCACAGTAAAAATAATTCTAAACAAATGATTGGGGTGACTGAGTCCCCCCGCACTACCATTAATGTTAGTATCAAGTACGCGTCTGCTCCCGGGTTAAAACATTTTGAAGTCTTCTCGCTTTAAATGTTAAAAAGTAAGACAATTATTCTTCATCAGAATTTTATATTCTTTTTCATAATTTAACATTAATTTTAAATGCTAATTGTGTGAGGTTTAAAATTACAATTCTTTTAAACAGTTATTTACAATTATAGCACTTATCTAAAAAAAATCATTTTACATTTTTGTATACAATGTCGTGCACACAGTTTTACTCTCCTTACAGTTGAGCTATTATATCAAGAATAATGTTTTATTTTTTTAAAAAATGAACTCGTGCGAAGAGTCGGTGTTTCAGCCAGTATACGTTTGATGTATCAGTACTGAAGAAGGTATTTTATAAATAATTTCTTATTACTAAATTTGGCCGCGGTAGCCGAGTGGTATAGGTATCGGATCGTGGCTTGCCTTGTCACGAGTTCGAGCCCAGTACCACTAAAGACCCGCCGTGTAGGGCAGCGATGCACGTTAAATCTGTTGAGAATTGAAACGTTTTCCCGTTGGTGTGGTGTGGTAGTTAGGAGAGAGGGGTGCCAGCTCAGGTGTCATCCACGTCACTTGATCATGGTTCAAAATTACGTGGTCCGTCGTCAAAAGACCTCGTGCAGCTGAACAGTGCGACGTTAATATTCAATCAATCAATCTTATTACTAAATTAAGAACAAGTTTAATAATTATTAGGAACTTCCACGGGCTTGTCTTGTAGAGGAAAGTTTTTCAAAGGAAGGTTTAATATCAGAAATTGACACTTAAAGAGTTATTTTTCTATATTTAGCTTAGATCTATATTTTGTCTTCAAGGCATCCACTGCAGAAAATCCGGTTTGAAAAAGGTAGGATGTTGAAAATGGTAATAGCATACGAAATGCTTTTGTTTTCAGTACAGAAAATTCCTCATCCACCTCTACCCCAAATTCAAAGAGCGATTTATTACAAAATTGCCTTTTAATTTTTCACTGGATGTGAAATCTATGAAGATTTCTTCTTCGGAAGTTGAGAGCCCTTCTGGAGTATCTTGAAATAAATCCCTAATGCACTCGTAACTTGCTACCAAGCTGTCCTCATCCAGAAAATACTTTTTAAAATTCTTTGCCAACATAGCTAAATGATTTTACATATTTTAAAAACAACTTTCACATATTGTTCTTCAGATATGTAAGATTTAACATATAACGAGCTGGGTCATTTTCCCCCATCATTTACTTCAGTAGTGGTAAATCCAAAATTTAAGTATTTTTCAGAATATTTCCTTGATTTATATTTCGGAACCATGCTCGTCTGTGTACTTGTTAATCCATTATTAACGTCGAATGTTTGCTTACGACTTAAAAATATATGTGTGATTTTGTTTTAACCAACTGCCGTAAATACTTAATTACCGTGAATTACAATTAACGTGCAAATTAAAAAAATGTACTTTCAAGCTAGATTCGGTAGCTATAGAAGTATCGAGTCGACCAAAACTGACCGGAATTGTACGAGGAAAAGAATTTTTACATGTTTTGCGCAGACGTTCGATAGGTTACCCAGACTCACGCAAACGTACCTGATAATGCCAGATGTGATGGATATGATAGAGAGCAACATAGACTAGACTATTTTTCTAATGACATTTGTACTTTGAGAAATGAATGCTGAAGGAAATAAATCTTTAATTAAATACATCATTTTGCGATCTGTTCCAATTTAAAAATTAGAGAAAGAAAAATAACAAAATTCTAAGTAATATATATTTTAAGTAATTTTCTTAAAATATATATTACTTAAAAGTTATATACACAAAATTTAATATACTTATCGTATTAATTTGTACGGTTTATAATTAAGATCGTATTGTAACTTTAGCGTCTCTCTCTCAAAGTGCATTTTTATTGCAGTAAATACATTATTGTTGTACAGGGGGGCGAGACAAAAATTATGATTGAAAATTGGGTCGCCAGTATTGAAAGTTTGAGAAACACTGCTTTTAATGTATGAGGGTGCACAGAGTATTTTATGACTAATTAATTAATACTAAATTAAGAACAAGTTTAATAATTATTAGCTGGGCTTCCATGGGCTTATCTTACAGAGCAAAGTTTTTGAAAGGAGTTTTAAGTTAAGAAATTGACCCTCTGAGTTCATTTTCTATATTTAGCTGATATCTATATTTTGTCTTCTAAGCAACCACCGCATTTTGTAATATGTTCCAATTTATAAATCAGAGAAAGGAAAAAAAAATTAGTAATTATCCTATTACTTAACTTTTTTTTTGCTTAAAAGTAACATATACAATATTTAATACTTATGTCATGAATTTGTACGGTTTATAATAAATATTGTTAATTTATCGTAAAAGTGCATTATTATTGCATTCAGTAAATTATTATGTATAAGGGGGCGCGATAAAAATTGTGATTGAAAAGGGAGGCGCCAGTATTGAAAGTTTGAGAAGCACTGCATTAGAAAGGAAGTTGGGTTGAAAAATCGACACCGACGGACGGGTGAGGTCTCAACGTTTTGAAAAAAAAGAAAAGTCGCTGAAAGGTGAGCACGAGGAAAAAATAATGAATAAGGCTATTACTATATATATAGGCAAATGCCTAATACGAAGAAACGAGTTTAACATCGCGGTCGAGCCCTCAATTTGTGGGACGGGTGTCTAGGGGTAAAGATAAAATTCTTAACAAAAGAAAGTATGAACCAAATTTAAAGAACAAATCAATTTATTAAAGTAAGAAAACAGATTATATTTATAGATTTAAATTGCTTACAAGAAAATAGATTAAAAGTTAATTCGGAAAGAGAACAGGATTCACCTGTAGAGATGGGGGCGTCAAACATTTCTAGGTTTAAAGAAATGCCGTTTCTGAAGGCCAAGAGGCATCGAGCTGACTCCGTCGTGTCCGGTGTGCGAGTGAAGGCAAGCGAGAGAAAGCAAAAAAAAAACGATCCCGCGCTTAGGGATTATAAGCGTTTAACGTCATCTCTCGAATCCCTGATTGGGCATTGAGATGCCTCATGCGTTTGACGTCAGACGCTCCGAGTTCCTCGATTGGCCTCTCAATTCAATTCAGTTCGTTTGAGGCCACCATCTCCTACATATCTCTCTCTCGAAGTACACTGGAAATTTAAAATATTCTAATTATTCGAAATCGTAAAGAATACAACTTTCCTACACACACACACACACACACACATATATATATATATATATATAAGTAATAATTCCCGCTAGTATCCTTTTTTGTTAGCTCTTTTGAATAAACTTTAATTCTTTGATTTAAAAATAACACTGTAATCTTAATCGTAATCGGCTAGTCCGAAATCCCTGTCCCTCCCATTCTATCAAGTCAGAGCTACTAGTATTTAATAACCACTGCCGGTATAAAAGCCAAAATCTTGTGTAATCGCGCTCTCTTCTCTTTAGTCTAATCCAAAAAAAGATATCAAACTGATGAATGGCAGACTTACCTTCCTCGAGCACTGCTTCAGCAGCGAGAAAGAATTTCCTGAACTCACCGATGATGCCAACCTCGTCGACTACCAAAAGGACTATGATGACCTCGTCTGTCTGAAGGAACAGAAACTGGGTGAGTTAGCTTTGATTCTTCCTTGCCTTGTACAGGATTGCCCCGATAACATTACTACTCATAGCAATTTAAAGGACCCCTGAAAAATAATGTAAAGAAACACTCGCAAAAAGTGAGCAAGGAAAATAAGAAATCAATTAATTCAGCTTCTAATACCAATGATGGATTCACCTCCCCCAAGAAATTTACTAAGAAATTACAACTAACTGATCCCATTGCCGGGACCAGTCAGCCTATTAACGTTAAAAATAAATTTAGTAGCCTCGCTGGAAAGGAAACTAAAATTAATCCCCCGATCTCAAATCAAGGAACGGCTCCAGTTGCCCCCCTGCAAATTTCCCCCAATAATGTTCAGGCATAAGGCAAAATGTTATAAAAGATCTGAGTAAAGATTTCCCTAATTGCAACGTCAAATTGGCAGGAAAATACCTCAAAATTTTCACATCAAGCAGCGATGTTGTGATGCTCCCACCGTAACTACCTACCTCGACGGAAAACGCGAAGAATTCTACGTGATCCAGCCGCTGGATTCCCGCCCCCAGAAAATCAGTATCAAAGGTCTCCCAGTCTCCACGGAAATCGTAGATATCAAAGAAGATTGAACTACCCAAGGATTTTGTGTTGAAAAGGTGGCTCAGCTCACCAGATCAAAAACAAAATCCCCACTCCCCATTTTTATGGTGGAGCTCAAAAAATCCCCCGACTTCCCAGATATTTTCAAACTAAAAAAGTGCTGCTATCTAGCTGTGCAGGTAGACACTTTTAACAGAAGTCCGGGGGTTTCTCAATGTTACAATTGTAACTTGTTTAACCGCTCGTCAAAAATCTGTCAGTTGCACACTAGATGTTTAAAGTGCGGTGAGCCGCACCGAACAAACGACTGCCCAATAAAAGAAAAGATCGCTAACCCCATCTGCATCAACTGCAACAAACCAGGTTGGTCCGTCGCCAAAAGCCCTCGTGTTGCTGAACAGTGCGACGTTAATATTAAATCAATCAATCAAGCAAGCAACAAACCAGGTCACATGGCTAACTGGAGCCAATGCGAAGAATTCCCTAAGATTAAAAAGAAACAAAGTGAATCAACCCTCAATCGCAACATGTAAAGAAAACTGATCCAATTAAAACTTTCAAACCAGTTACGTCAGATCTCTCTTTTGCAGCCGCTTTTAAGGGCACTCAAAATGAAAATAAAAAACCTAGGACC
This sequence comes from Trichonephila clavipes, assembly GCA_019973935.1. Classification (NCBI taxonomy): domain Eukaryota; kingdom Metazoa; phylum Arthropoda; class Arachnida; order Araneae; family Nephilidae; genus Trichonephila; species Trichonephila clavipes. The sequence goes on along the minus strand of BMAU01009875.1, from coordinate 58,578 downwards.
TCGGTCCCCACCGAACACCCCCAAGTTAACGACGAAAATAGCAATGAAAAATCCTTTGGATTTAAAGACGTGATTGTCGAACTAAAAAAATGTTTCATCGATTACCCGTTCCTCTTGGAAACGGACAGACATTTCAGAAATGCAAAAGGCGACGAGAGGATTGATATCTTTTATCAACATCTCGTAAATAGCTATGATCAAAAGACCTAAGATTTCTTCTCAGGCCTTGTAATTTTAGATGTTTTTAAATCCTCATGATCTACTTTTTTATACCGTTCGCGTGAGAGAGAATTTGTTTTTTCTCTCTACCAACACCTCCCCCTTTTCTCTGAGCAGTTCGTTCTTCCAATGGGAGACGAGCAGCGCGACCAATGGGGAGAGTTCCTCTCCTTCCTCTGATTGCATTTCTTCCTTACATGTCTTAATTCCAAAAGCATGATAAAAGCTCGCTTGCCCATTGGTCGAGAAACCCTCGGCCATTGGTCAAGCGAATCACTCGTAAAGATCCCCGGTCGTCTCGACGGCCCCGCCGAAGTAGCAATCCAATACATATTTCTTATTACTTAATTTTTAACAAGGACAAGTAAAGAATTCAATGCTATTCCCCAAGTGTTACGATATTAGATTAAGGGGACTTGGCACCCTTTGAGCAAACTTCTTTATTTACGTATTTAAAAATTATATTTTAACATTTTATACAATGTTTCTATTCAAGAAAATGTTACCAGATGAAAATTTTCATATATTATTCACACAATTTTAAAAATTTAAATTTTTTGAAGAAAATTGGGAAAATTTTAAAATCCTACTCCTTTTGTAAAAATTAATTTCTTGACCTGAAATTTTTTTATAATATTCTTATGGATGTTCTTAACAACTTTAGCGATCGATTTTAGAATAACTTCATTCGTTTTCGAGAAAAAAAAAGAAAATGTTGATATACAGGCTAAAAATCAACGAAAAAGCCAACATGTCTTACATTTTATTTTTTTTTAAAAAAAGTATTCAGTTTACAGCAAAACGGATTCCTAATTTTATTACATGCTTTATTTTTTAACACGCAGGAAAAAAATTGAAGTGATTGGTAAATAATTGTCGAAGGAGTAGTATTTTGAATGCACTAAGGTTTCGAAAAATACAAACTGAGAAAAACCACTTTAAAATTTATAATTCTGAAAAAATAATTATTATAAGCTTAATTAAACTTAAAATACCACTTTAAGATATTACTTGTACGTTTTTCTTTAAAATAATTGCATTTTCATATGTTTTCAACCCACACATTTTTATAAATGATCAACTTTTAGAGAGTACTAATTGCACAAGAAAACTCAAGAAAAACTTAAATTTTTTTTTTCTGTCACGAGAGAAATTTTAGCTGTTTTTCTTCTTATAATATTAAAGTATTACATTTGTATGAAAAATATATCAGGAATAAGAACTGAAATTATATAAAATTATTAATATAAAATGCCTTAATTTAAACATTTTACATGCACACATTTCACAAGGAAGAAAAATTACATTATTGTATTGCTTCGGAAATATTCTGCTTTTAATACTACACATTCTTTTTTATAGTTATTATTTCTATTTATAAAATAGATTTTTTTTTATCATAACGCATTTTTTAGCTTTTTTTTCTAAAAAGAGGGTGTGGCTGAATTGCCTAATTTGTTTTCAAATGAAGTTTTATTCAACTTCTAACTTTCCGACATGCACAAGTGATATATCAATCGAAAGATAATAATGCAAAGAATAAGATTAAATGAAAATGAAAAAAACGATAGGTTTGTGATTTTTAGGGTACCGAGTCCCCTTAAGATTTCTTCGGAAATCAGGCGCTCCATCAACCCTTCAACATCTCTCTTTTGTCTATCTGCCTTTATCATGTAATTAGCCTGCTGTGCAACGTTTTCTATGTTTGTGTTTGTGCTATGATGTTTGCTTCTTGTATGTGTAATGCCGTCCCTACTGTAGCTTTATGTGTCTCCGGATGTGAATAAAAAGGAATTGCGATTTACAGGAGTGCCTTTTCGATAATACCATACTCGACCATGCTCCACGTAACATAGAAAATCACACCACCGGCCACGACCTACCTTTGGTTACCTACAGTAATAACATCCACTCGCCACGTCTTACAATTATTATTACCAATCTCCAGAAATATTACAAAAATACGTCATAAGTCGATAGAATATTTCTACGCGGGAGAGAAATTAAGAAATTAATAAGCCAAAATTATCAACCAAAGTGAAGAAGAGAAAATTGTCTGTGGATGTGTTCACTCCTTCGTACTCAAAAGTTCACTCTTCGTTTTCAATTCCCTTTCCCCTACTCCATCAAACAGCTTCGTCTTCCTAACCTACAATAGTATGCCTCAGAAATCAAAAGAAAGTGCTTCAATTGAAAATATTTTGAAAGAAATGGTGCTGATATGAGCGCGGGTTTGTGAAAGAAGAAAAGTAAAAAGAAAAAAAAATACAAATCAATCATCACACCTAAGTTTTGGAATACGTTGTTTCTGAAAAGTGCAGCGCAAGCGATTTTTCAACCCAGTGATAAGTGTTTCGTTTTTATTCCGTTACTAGCTGGTATACCCGTTCTTCGCACAGGTGAATTAAAAAATTAAAAAATACAGACTGAAGGATAAGGAAATTTTTTTAATGAGTTAATATTACGTGAATTGTATAAATTAAACAAAAAAAAAGGTTTTTACACAACTCAGCTGAACAAAAAAACCATGTTTGCTAAATTTTAAGTCTTTAGGTATAATTGCTGATTTTTTTATTATTGTTATTATTATTTATGACGCCCCGTAACTTTCTTGTGGGTCGATTTTTGAAAACGCCTACCTGATCAGCAAAAGTAACACATTGTTAGAAATTTTGTGTAATAAACTCTAAAAATAGTGTAAATAATTTTTATCTGGATGTGTTGTGTAATACGTTAATATTACTTTCTGATGCATTTATTTTATGTTAAATAGCTGTTACCCCCGCGACTTCGTCCACGTGGAGTTTAACAAAAAAGTGTTTATTCACTTCGCAGAGTTTACGAGAACTTTCCTTCTATTTTGTGAATCTATGTTTCTTTTTTGTTTTCTTTTTTTTCTTTGCTTTTGTAGAGCAAGGGGTGAAAGGGACGCATGACCTTTGACACTGTCGATGGGGTGAGGACTAAAATCTTTTGGATCAAAATAGGTCTAAGTAGCAAGTAGGGTGAAACGCGAACACAAATGAAGCCGCAAGGAAAGGGGTGAAAGGGACGCATGACCTTTGACAATGCAGTTAAAAACTGTAAAATCATTAGGATCAAGACATGAACAGGAAATGTCGCGAATGGCAGCAACCTAATCAAAGAAAAAATTTGATATAACTGCTAGCAATCGTTGAGACAGAAAGCTCGCGAAATAAAATAATCCCTATTAAATAAAAATAATCCCTATTGAATAAAAATAGTCCCTATTGAAATAAATAATCCCTATTTGAATCAGATATTGCTCATTATTTCATTGGTTATAATTTTATTTTCTCGGAATCCTAATTTTTTTTTTCTAAAATAAAAGTAGCCTAAGTTATTCCTTATATCATTAGCTATCTGCAGTGAAAGTGTCGTCAAAATTGGTCCAGCCATTTCAGAGATTAGCCGGAACAAACAGATTGACAGAAAGACAGATAGATAGACAGACAAACAAAAATTTTAAAAATTGATCTTTTCATGTAAGTACCATATATACTTTTAAATACATTTAGTAAAAAGCTGTTAATTTCAAATTACAAACAGATACTTTATTTTTATTTATATGTATAGATAATTATTTCTGTGTTAGCTCTAAATTTAGTGTTTATTTTCACACACATTGTGGTTTTTGAATGATTTAATTCAAAATGTCTTCGAAATATGTTATTATTAATATGCCTGATGAGATAATTTACGAATAAATCTAAGTTTTAAAAAGCTATCCAATAATCAATTTTGATCAAAATTCTGATATTGATGTAAATTTATGGTTTATAAAGATTTTGAAGAATTTTATGTTTTGAGTTTTTCATATGAAACGGTTTGGTATGGGGTTGTGGTACCTTTATAATTTTTATATACACTGGTGTGCAAAACTTGAGCAACAATGTAAAAATTAAGCAGATAACCATGGAATTGCAGAAAAGGAGGTCTGGAGATCAGTAGAGTGAACACGTAAGTCAGTAGAAACGTCATACGTATGCAAATATCAGGAACGAAACGTCAGAAGCAACGTGAGCATATGCAAAACGCGTGATGTCGGCGCGTGCTGTTCAACAGTAAAATAGAATGAAGGATGCAGACGAAATTCAACATATTCGCTGCAAGTGCCAGTGAGTCAGTTCGTGAAATATGGCTAGAAGAAATCACTTGGACGACTTCACACGTGGAAGAATGATCGGAAAGGAGGAGGAGGGGCGTACCATCACCAGTGTAGCTGCAGAGTTCGGAATCAACAAAAGAGAGTGTCGTTTCGCGCGCTTGGAAAGCGTTCCAAACCAAAGGTACAGATCTTAGAAAAGTTGGTGGTGGCCGCCCGAAGACGAAAACTGCAGGGAATGACCGATATATCATCCTGCAGGTGAAAAGAGGCCGACAGCAGTCAGCAAGCGTCATTACTCAGCCACTCTCTACAGCAACGGGGTGACAAGTGTCGCGGTTTATTGTGGCCAGACGCCTTCACAAAGGGGGCCTATTCGCCCGCCGTCCTGAACGCTGCCTCCCATTGATAGTTGACCACCGACACCACCGTTTACAGTGGTGCAGAGAGCACAAAAACTGGACAACTGATCAATGGAGTCGTGTCCTCTTTACGGATGAAAGTCGGTTCAGTACCAGAAGCGATTCTCAACGCGTTTTGATTTGGAGAGAGATCGGGACACGGTTTTATACCAGTAACATCAAGGAAAGACACCATTACGGTGGTCCTGGAGTACTTGTCTGGGGAGGAATTATGCTGAACGGGCGAATTGAGCTCCACATTTTTGATAGAGGGTCTGTAATCGGGGATCACTATTGGGAGGAGATACTTTTTCCCCATGTCCGTCTGTTCTGAGGTGTCATTGGCCCAGACTTTATTTTTCTGGATGGCAATGCCCAGCCACATCGGACTCTTGCTGTTGAGGAGCTGATGGAAAGTGAAGATATCACTCGAATGGATTGACCAGCGTACACCCCAGGTTTAAATCCCATCGAACATGTGTGGGATGCTTTGGGGAGACGTATTGCAGCACGCTTACATCATCCAGAGAACACCCAACAACTCAAACAGATGCTGATTGAAGAATGGCACACCTACCGCAAGAAATATTGCACCTGCTGGTTCTGAGTATACGGAGACGGTGCGAAGCAACCATTGCAGTGAGGGGAGGGCATATACCATATTAAGGAACATCTGCTTGTTGTTCTTCCTGTTGGATAGACCATCATGAGTCACGATACTATGCGTTCAATAAAGCTTGTTTTTGTTTGATTCCATACCGTATGCATTGTATTCCTTTTTCAGCGCCGATGCTTTCGTCATCCTTTACGTACATAATACTCTCCCTCATTTCTGAATTTCATGTCTCTCAGATGATTTTTCGTGAAGTTATGGCAATAAACCCACCTGTTGCTTAAGTTTTGCACTTCAGTGTATAAAGCCTGTTTATACCCCAGAAATTTTTCTTATATGTGTCTGGTTCGACTCTAATGTTTCTTATTAATATTATATGGGTCTTACCCCCATGGTTTACTTTTTATTATATTTTTGTCCCTACCACCATTGTACTGTTTTTATGGTTTATTCTGCTTTTCAATATATGTGTAAAAAATTGTTTTTATTTCTCGATTATATTTAAATTTATTGATTGGGCAATCGAACTTTAAACTCCCTCTATTATTGTGAATGTTCTTATTATAAAAATATCATTTTAAAAACGTTTCCCGAGATCTCGGGTTTATATTTTTCGGTTAAATTTACTCAATGCTACATTTGTATTCAAAAGAAAATGCATAGCTCATAATTAATACCAATGTTTTGATATTTTTTGAGAATTTTATATTAATGTTATTTGATATATTTATGTGGTTTTAAGAATTTTTATTATGATAAGATATAATCTATTACAGTGATACAATTGATTTGACATGAAAATGAACAACTTTTAATGAATATAAAATGATAATACTTTCGAGAGCACTTAGGCTGAGAAAATATTAATAAATAAACAAAAGTATAAACAAACGTTTACATATAGAAGAAATACTATATTAGAAGGGTTTTGTAAGGAGTGTGCGTAGTGAGTACCTTAAAGGACTACACCTTTGACTGTCAAAATACTATTTCTTCCTAACTAGTGCCTTTTAAAGAATTAAAGCATAATGTGAATAAAAAAATAAATCATAAATAGTTTTAAAAATGTATATACTCTTTTTTTCAGTTGACTTGCAATTTCCAGTCTTGGGAAATTTCAGTTTTTGAAGTTATTGTGCAATATACACGATAAGAAGGAAAACTTGTTTTAATGATTGTGCAAAGCGTGGGTCAATCTCTTAATTTGTTTTTACACATTTTAAAAATTATATTTTTACTAATTTTTGGATTATTTTTACGTTAATATTTAAGTGAAGAGAATTTTTTTAAAATAAGGCTATCTGAAATTGTCCACATTTCAAAATTAAGAACTTATTATCCTCCTGAAGAATTGAAATTAAGTCATGAATAATAATAATAATTTAGTTCAAAATTTTAAATTTAATATCTCTGTAAGATACGGGTCTGTGTCAAGGGCCCTAGTGCACACACGTGTCCTACGGAGGGGGGGAATGTAATAATTCCCGCTAGTATCCTTTTTGTTAACTTTTTGTACGAATATTTAAATAAACTTTAATTCTTTGATTTAAAAATAGCACTGTAATCTTAATCGTAATCGGCTAGTCCGAAATCCCTGTCCCACCCATTCTATCCAATCAGAGCTACTATTATTTAATAACCACTGCTGGTATAAAAGCCAAAATCTTGTGTAATCGCGCTCTCTTCTCTTTTGTCTACTTGAATTCGTCATGTAATCAGCCTGCTGCAACGCTTTCTATGTTTGTGTTTGTGCTATGATGTTTGCTTCTTGTATGTGTAATGCCGTCCCTACTGGAGCTTTGTGTGTCTCCGGATGTGAATAAAAAGAAATTGAGAATTTACATGAGTGCCTTTTCGATAATACCGTACTCGACCATGCTCCACGTAACATAGAAAATCACACCACCGGCCGCGACCTATCTTTGGTTACCTACAGTAATAACATCTGCTCGCCCCGTCTTACAATTATTATTACCAATCTCCAGAAATATTACAAAAATATGTCATATACATAGTAAAATTTCATTAGTCCGTATAACATTTGAGTCAGGTCTAGCAAGTTTTTTCTAAACAGCCACTTGAAAATTATGTGATTATTGGTACAAAAAAAATCATTTTTACTTTTGCAGACGAAATTAAATCATATTTTTATTTAGAGCAATTCTTATGAATGTATATATGTATATTATATTAATGATAATAGAAGAAAATTGTGTTTTATATTTATTTATATATTGACTGTTATAAAATGGTAGGAATTACATACATTGTCTTTTAAATATGCTGTTTACAATTAAAATTGTTCTTAGCCTATACTAAACAAAAATTGACTTAAATTCCATATAATTTTTCAGTTAAAAAATACTCCAAAATTATGCTTATATTGTGATTTAGCTAATGCATAAAGGGGATATTTTATTTTTCAATTCTGTTTTTACTTTTCCCAAAATTCATTATAACCATTGCTCATAATAAGATTCATATTTCATCTATGCTTAAAAGGTGATTAAATTTACAATTCTGTAGTATAAAACTGAAAACAGTATATATTTTAAAAAATTGTTAAAAAAAAGTATAGTGTTATAATCATTTCAATCTTCAGTAATAGTAATGTACTTTTTTTAACTTTAAAAGTAGAATTCATGAAACAGTGTTTTTTTAGCAATATTGAGTAGAGATAATTTTAAAATAAGTTTTAAATATTTCAAAAATAATTATTAATGGCAGAAAAATAGTGCTAAATTTTCAGAATACCTTGATGTATATTTTGCTCGGAGCACATATTCCAGTGAAAATGGGGTTTTATTAGAGGTTTTGAAAAAAAAAAACTTATTTTTTCAAACAGAATACTTTTTTTAAAAAAATAAGATTTCCGTTCTTTATAAATTATTACACGACAGCGGCTGTTTTCTTTGATTAGTTTATAATTTTTTGACATAAACATTTTAATTTAATGTATTGAGATATACAAATTGAACGTTTGTTTTAAAAAACAAGATTGGTTTTTCCTGAAAATTTTACTTCAATGAATAAAACTGTATAAATTTTTCTTCCACCTTTTTTTAATTTGAGGATTGTTAAAAAGAAAGACTAGTGCCTTTTTTCTTTCTCATGTTTGATTCCTTTAATAATTTCCTTTGAACTTAATTACATTATTCCCGAATTTCCCAAGACTGTCCCGAATTGCTTCGATTTTTCTTCACTCATTTTTTAATCTCAAGTTTATAGCATATATTTTTTAATTATCAATGCTGCACTGTCTAGAAATGCTTTCACTTAGTCCAATAAGATGTGCCAATTTCAGAGGTGGGTGGAAATATAACTGCATATTTCAATAAGAACCTGAGGTTATAGCTGTTCAAATGTTTTAAATTGTCTTAGTTCCCCTGTTTTTTTCTTCCTGGCACTAATGCTGCAACTTTGCGAATATTTAGCACCATGAACAATTCAACAGTAACATTTAACAACATTAACATTCAACAATTTTTGTTAACTAAATTGCTTCGACTTGAATAAGATCATAACAGAAGATGTTCTGAAAAATATTCATGCTTTTGAAAAATATAAGGCTATTTCAAAATAATTTAAAAAGGCTGCAGATTTATTATTTTTTTAAAAGAATGAATCCTGCGCATTATAATTTGTTCTTATACACACACACACACACACACACACACACACACACACACACACACACACACACACACACACACACACACACACACACACACACACACACACACACACACACACACACACACACACACACACACACACACACACACACACACACACACACACACACACACACACACACACACACACACACACACACACACACACACACACACACACACACACACACACACACACACACACACACACACACACACACATATATATATATATATATATATATATATATATATATATATATATATGTGTGTGTGTGTGTGTCAGGTTTGAAATGTTTAGCTTCAAAATTAAGAAGGAATAAATGAAAATAAAGCGAACTCTTTACCATCGCGTAAGGATTTGTGGGTAAATAAGCCTATTTAAAGGTGGAGCGAGCGCTGATGAAGAAGAGATATTTAGGGAGACCACGCACCAGTGAGCTCCACGACCTTTTTACAATCATGAGCGATATCAGCGATATCAGCGATTTTATGGATTTCTCACCGACGCGACAATCAAAAGTCGCAGCCTGCGAAAAACTCAGGGATACTGTTCACAGCATCTCAGCCATGCATAGCTCTATCTTAGAAGGTGCACGTTCACCAACCATGAAGAACTCCTTCCTTGAACTCTACCAGATGACTTCTTACGACTTGGCCAAGAAAAAAGACGAATTGGTAAGTGAGCTCAAAACCCTTCCCCATGTACAAGAGATGACTGCAAAGAGCATAAAATTCCCCGATTGTTGAGGATTCTAACGTTAGTGAATCCACTTTGGATAAAACTAATCATAATGTCAAGAAGAAAAAACAAAATAAAAAGCGAAAAAATAGAACTAAGGAATCCTCGGAGGAATTTATTTTTCCGAAAAAGACGGCTCGGCCCGTCTCCCCCATTTCTACCCAGGACCCGATAGAAACAAAAAATAACTTTTCCGATCTCGAACAGGATGTCGAGCATCCACTCCCTACGAATGAAAATGTAATTTCCGAAACAATTACTCCCCGTCTAAACCCCCTACCCAGTAATGCTTAAAATAAAAGATAATTTCCGTGATCAGATGAAACTTATAATAAATAAATTCCCAAATCTCCGCAACAGAATCGTTGGTGATGTTGTAAAAATGTTCTCTAATGATCATGAGGAACGCAGATCCCTCATTCAATTTTTAAAAACTGACAAAGATTTTGAATTTTACGTCATTGATGTTAAAAAAGATAAGTCCATTAAAGCAGTATAATTAAAGGCCTCCCCAACTCCTCTAAAACCGAAGATATAGCTAGCGACCTAGCAGATGTAGGTTTCAAAATTGAAAGCTGTACTCAGCTTACTTCTAAAAGAACCAAAAAACCCTCCCATTTTTCTTAGTAATTCTCCCGAGAAACGCGCACAATAGCAAAATTTTCGACTTAACTCACCTAAGTTATTTACAAGTGAGAGTTGAGGGTTACCTCGTTAGAGGAATAACCCAATGCTTCAACTGTAATAACTTTTATCATACCGCCGCAAACTGTCACATGCAACCAAGGTGCTTAAAATGTGGAAAGAACCATGCCACGAGAAACTGCCTAGTTAAAGAAAGACAGGAAAATCCATTCTGCATCAACTGCCAAGACTACGGTCACTCGGCATGCTACACTAAATGCCCCAAATTCCCCCAGCCGAAAAAAGGAACCCCTTACGGAGACCCCAAGAAAAAGCGAAATTTCGCCTCTAAATGGATTAAAGAGGGAATTTCCTTCGCTAACGTTGTTAGCGGCGAAGTCCCCAATCAGATTCCTATCGATGACAAAAAAGAAGAGATTCCCCCATGGATTCCTTAGTCAAGATAGTAATAACACCTCAGACTTAACTCAAGTATTAGAACTCTTCCAAATAATTTCTAATTTAGTCAAGAAAAATCCCAAAATCCTAGATCTACTCACTAAATTTAAAAAAGCTAACTCAGATGAAGAAAAAACCTGCCTTCTTGCAGAAGCAATTACGGATAAAGTTTAAACTTTATCATTTTAATTTTTACTCATTATAATCAACCTAAAATTTTTCCCTTTTACTTTTATTTTAAATTTAATTTACTCTTCCATATTTAACTTTTAATTCTTTTTAAAATATCAAGATCATGCAATCAATTCCAAGAGCTCACTTCCATTCCATCTCAAAGCCACACCACAGAAACTGGTTTCAGCCAATCATATTGGATCTCTCTCGAAGTCACGCCCACCCCTCCAACAAAGTTCCAACACAACGAACATCGCAGTTCCAGATAGAGGGCAGAAGACTGCTGGCGCAGTCTAGATACCTCAGACTTAATAATCACCGTAATCACCGTGATGAAGAAGAATGCATACTCAAAAATGCTTAGCTGGTGACTCCTCGCCTAAGTGTTGATAATTGTTCTACTTGGTTGCATGCCAAAGGGCCGCCATGTTGGATTTTTGTTGTGCTTGATAAGTTATGTAAGAAAGGAAGCAGTATTGTCCTATTTGAAAAATGAATTCCAGCCGAATTTCAGAACTTTTAATGAAATAAGTAATGAGCAAACTAATTTCTTTTCAGTTTGCAGAAAAGTTTCCAAAATATTTCTAATGAGAGTAATTTTGAAGTTGTATGTAGGGGGAAATTTTTCATTAATTTAATGTTCTCTCCAGCAATGTAAATAAAAACTAAAATTTATGCCTCAATGGATGAAAACTAATTTTTTGAAGGATAATTTGAAAAAGACATGGATCAATATATGTTACATAACACAATAAGCTTGAAGTATAAAATAAACTGCAGGCCATGCCTGCTATCATTTGGTGAATGGTTCGTTTAATGTGCTGACCCATCAAAATAACAAAACTTTTAGTGTTGATAAATATAATTATAAGCAAAAGTTATTATTATGTTGATAGAGATCTTTGAAGTTGCATAAAAATTTTCTGTTCAAAGGTATATCATAAACACTTAAAAGCTTCGAAAATTCAAAAAATACTCGCAAAGATTTGTCTGTTTAAACTGCTTTTCTCTAAGATAATTTACAAAAAAATGTTTATGAGATTTGATTTTTATGAAAATCAAGATCACTACAATGAAAAGAAATATTGTGACGTCACTCGCCTCGGGTGACCTTCTCCTTAATTATCAGCGTGAGCTAGAGGTGTAGGATTAAAGGAAGAACTAGAAGCATACATAATCTTAATATGATTTTATTAAGATTTTTAACTTAAACCTTTAACAAATTAGATTGTAATAATATATGTGAGAGAATCTACGGAGGCAAAACACGCAATATATATATATATTACCGAAATTACTTAACCCGGAATACTATCAATACTAACTTGCCTAAGCTCTATTCCTAGACTATCACAGATCCGAATATTAAATATTCACTCCTACTTTTAATGTAGTCTGAAGTAGCGATCACAATAATCATAAATGAAGTTGCGTGTTTACTAGAGTGCAATGTGGTATGCACCTTTACTTAAGGGCTCTCTATCACGTATAATTTCTGTTTACTACCACCCCAAAGGGCATGTTAATGAAAATACGCGTGAGCAAGTCACAATCCCTCCAAGAAGCAAAACATGATTTAGTCGAGGGTCTTAATGGCTCTTAAGAAATTACGCGCCTAAATTTTATTTTTCTACTTCTAACTTTCCATTCCATAAATTTTAACTTCGAATAGTCATTATAATCCTTAATTTCCAATATTTAACTTAAACTTTAATTTTCACTATTCATTCTAAGTTTAATTTTTAATATTCCTCCTTAATTTGAACTTTCGACAGTCACAATAAATTTCACTCACTCAACTAGACCAACATTAACAGCTATGTATTTTAATCACGGTACATTCTCACTTTTACAAAATAAATGGGCGAGCCCCATCTGGACAACGGACCTAGGAAAAAACCATATATGTCTTAGTTGGAAAAACGAGGGCCACACACCCCTTAACTCTCTTAATTCTACTTAAAAACTGTTACAATATTCTTCTTTATACTGTTCATCCATCCTGTCACCTTTACAAAAATCTTTGAGAATTGTGACTATCTATAGTGAATTCGGGGTCTGTCACCCTGAAATAAAAACTCTTTAAGTCACTGAGAATAACAAATTTTCACACAATACCATTACATTTCAGAATTTTTATACATTATATATCACCTTTAAATTACAACTAACTTTCATATATACACCTCATCTGGCTTTTCCAATAAACTTCCCCTCAAATCACGCAGCGCTTGTTGTTGTTATTGTTAGTAGACTGTCTACGTCGCGTTTCCCCAAAACCAGATGTACATTAATACGAAACAATATTGCAATATATATACATACACTATACAATTACAAAATTTTTCAATATATCATGAAAACAAATAAACAAAGGAATTGTCGCATCTCAACGAAGTCATACATAGAAGTAAACAAATGCATATTTATAATTGTTTTCTCCATGATTTTGAAAAAACATTTACAAGTCAAAAGCTCACATTTCTTCTTCTAAAAAATTGCACTCATTGTAGTGTCCACTTTTGCTTGGCGCTTCAAATTTTAAAGACCCGACTGTGACTAGCTTCTCTGCAACAATTCTTTCGACCACTTGTTCGAAAGAATATAAAATGAAACGATACACAACCTGGTTTTTATGACTTGTAGTTGGCGTCTCCTACTAGGACATCCAGGGAGATAGATCGGTGGGTATTCGCTCCTCCGTTCCTTTCCTGGCCATTTTGTTGTTCACTACCTCTTCTTCTGGTATTCTTGTTGCCTGATCTTGCTTGTTCTTCGATGTAGGGACTGTATTGCTTTCCCTTGCTGTTCCTAGTTCGAACTGGTCCTCCTTATTGTGTCTTGATCTCAATGGTTGGTCGGGGCTCCACTCTTGTTCACTTTCTTGGTCTGAGGTTGTATCTACTTGTACTGGGAATCCCTTCTTCATCTCCTCTATATTTCTTTCAGGAGCCCTGTAATTCACTATGATTGGTTAAAGTTAATTATCTTTCTTCACCCTGATTCTTTTGCCCCTTCCTCTGCTTTCTCTCTGGTCCTCCAGACCCAGAGTCACGCGATCGTTTATTCCGGATAGTTTCTTTTCTGCTCCTTTTGAGCTTTCTCCTGGGTTCTGTCCCCGAGCCAGGTGGTGATCTGATAAGTGGTTCGCGCTTATCGATCTTACCTGTGTGTCTCTCACCCTGATCTTTCTTAAAAAACTTATCCCTTTTTCCTCTAACTCTGTGACGAATCTGTACGGAACCTTTCCACTAATCTTCTTAGGCGTCTTTCTGGGGAATATAAATTCGCTTTTATTTCCAATCAAATCCAAAAAGAAGTTTGGGATATTTAAATTAGATAAGGTATTTAAGTCGAGGGTTGTGAGATAGCAAGAGAGATGATGGTAGGCTATTGAACCAACAACGTTAAAAGCAAAACTAGAAGATTCAAAGAGATTAGATTCGTGAAGACGTCGTGCTGCTAGACGTACCAGAAAACTGATATAAGCCAGCGGTAAATATAATTCACGGACGCTTAAAGTAAGCGTCAGTTTGAGCTATTTAGTTAAAGTTAATGACAATTAAGAATTCGAATACGTGTTTCTCGGATCTCCTATTTCGGTAAACCTTACTTGAGTTGAGCTAGATTAGTAATCAATCGTATTCTTAGTAATTTAATTTAATATAAAGGCAAATCCCTTTAGAAGACGTAATATTATTATATTATTTGTTATCAGAGATTTTTGAGGAAATTATAACAAAAATAAATAATATTATTATTCAAAATGGCTTTTGGTGGTTCTTTGCCTCAAATTAATCTTGGTGTTCAAGGTGTGACCCAGGGGGTCATCACAGTGGCGCCCAACGAGTAAATCCCGAGTTTAGAGTCGGATCTAATTTTCGGATCATCCCTGAGCAGTATTTTTCGGGGGTGGAGAATGTGGTGGAATTTTTGGAAAATATGGATAATAACATATTACGAGATACCCACACAACTCGCTTGTGCATATTTAAAAGGTCATCTTACAGGACGGGCACTAGATTGGTTTGAGGCTCTAGGTTATAGGGTTGTTGAAGACAAGGCGACGGATTACGCGCACTTAAAGCAAGCGTTGTCCTAACAGTTCCCCGTGGTTAGAAATAGGTCGGAGCTAGAAACGCGTTTCTATTCATCATCTCAAAAGCATAACCAAACGCCGTCTGATTTTGTGTATGATTTGTTGAAGATTCACAAAATCTTAAAACTTGAAATGACGGAGGAAAAATTGATCGATCATAAGACTCAAAAGGGCTTTATTCAATGTGTTCGTGAGAACATTCAATATAAAGTCATTAATGATGTGCCCTTTGAATTACTGTCTTTTGCTAACCCACTCGACTACGCAATACTCAACATCAGATTGGACCTTGTTCGGAATGTGAGAAAACGTGATCTAAGTCCAACTGCTCTTCACGCTATAGCTTTGGAAACTATCAATACCCACTTCCCACCGGAGGAGTGGTTTCACATTTACACAGATGGCTCACTCTTGGACTTTGCCCAAGGCGCTGGCATTGGTGTTTTTAGTCACCTCTTCTCCTTTTATTTACACGCCGGCCCTTTGACAACTCACTTTGATGGTGAGGTTGAAGCTATACATATAGCCCTTCAGCAACTTGCTGTTCGTCTTCCCCCCATTAAAAGAGCTGTAATTCTTTTAGATTCTACTTCTGCCTTTCAGGCTTTGTCCAACTATAATGAGAATAATTGTTTACGTGTGCAGAACTGTAGAGAACTCCTGGGAAAGATAAAAGGAAAGATTGTCTTTCAATGGGTACCATCTCACTGTGGTCTTTGGGGAAATGAGAGGGCAGACTTTTTGGCAAAAAGGGAACGGGTATCCTTCAGAACTTTCGCAGAGACCTGACACTTCATTCTGCCAAACTGGAAATTAAAAGGATTTTTAGGGAATCATTTCGCCTTACAGCTTCTCGTGTTGTTCGTGATAAGCCTTGGAGTACACTATGTAAGAAATCCCACGGTATTCCAAGTTCTCCTCGTGCTGCTGCTGTGGCTAAATTTAGACTTTTAACCGGACATGACTGCCTTTGTGCTCATCTGTTTCGTTTTAATTTAGTGACTTCACCTATCTGCGTTTTGTGTGACACTGGACAAGACATGACTGCCGCTCATTTGGACGAGTGCTCTGCACTGAATGATCTTTACTGTATTGTAAAAAGGTATTGGAGAGCCCGTTGCCTAATGACCTGATGGTCAATGACCTGGCATTTGTAAAATAATGTTATTAGTAGGTTAGAACCTCAGGTTTTGGATTATGTAGAGGTTAGGAATCCGCAAACCACATCTAACCTCCTACAAATTATTGATAAGTATGAGGAACGGTTTCTAAATAGAAAGATCAGAGGTTCGAGTTGGGAATCCCGAGATATAGAACCAAACGAGAACAATCGTTTCCCTAACAGGAATCGACAAGAAAATTGGAGGAAAACGAGAGGTAATAATAGATATGCGGTCAAAATAGTAGACCACGGAGAGAGTTCAATAGATTTGAGAGTCAAGGTGTTGTGGATAATCAGAGATTCGATGGTCGACGCCGAGGTGGTCAATCGGATCATAGATTCCACAATCAAGGCGATCGACAGGGTGGTTCAAGGAATAGTACTTTCAGGGGTCAGAATGATCGAAACAGATATTTAAACTTTTAAGCGATCGATGCGAGTATGGGGGTGATCGATCGCGATGTACGGAAAATCCTCCAGATACAGAACACCAAACTATTAGGGTATCCTCATTACAAATGACTCCAGTAGACTTACCCTATGTCCCTATTCTTTTAAATGAGACATTCATTACAGCCCTTTGGGACACGGGGGTGGAGTAATCTTTCATATCGGAAGAGGTCTATCGAAAATATTTTTCGTATCGACCTCATCAAAAGACGAAAGATAGAGTAGTGACGGTGCAAGGAGCCCCGTGTAGCCACTTAGGTCGGATCGAATTACAGATTCGGATCCGAGAATTCCAGAAAATCTGGGAATTTCACATTCTTAACAATATGCAGTACCAATGTATTTTGGGCATTGATTTTATGAAGGGAGACCAAGTTAACTTTAGATTTCAATCAGAAATCGCTGATCATTCCAGATGACTAAACTAAGCAGTTACCAAAAGTGGAAAAGCCGGTCGAGATTGATCTATCAGATACAAAGCTCTGTGAAGGGCAAAAGCAAAAATTAAGGAATTTATTTAATGGTTTTAAAGGGCTATTTTCAGATCAGTCGGGGTTAACTCATGTTTTATACCATGAAATCGATACATGGGACAAGGGACCGGTAGTGTAGAGACCCTTCCGTTATGATAGGGTCAAACAAGGAATAATCGATTATCGCATTGAGAAAATGTTGCAAGAGGGGATTCGTCCTATTCAATCCCTATACGCGTCACCTGTAGTTTTAACGCGCAAGAATAATGACCTTCCTCCAGATTCTCCTGAGGCGTATTGATTCGCGATTGATTATCGCAAACTTAATGCAATAACTAAATACCCCCGATATCCATTACCGGTGATTGATGATCTAATAACAAACATTCCGCATACCGGAGTGATCTCCACATTGGATTTAAAAAGTGGCTATTTTCAATTGGCGATTATTCCAAAAGATATAGAGAAAACCGCGTTTATCACTCGCAATGGCACGTTTGCATTCCTCAGAATGTCTTTTGGCCTTTCTGGGGCGGCGCCAAATTTCCAAAAGTCCATATATATTAAACTCAAATCTGTTATTGGGCGTTTCATGTCGATATATATGGACGATGTTATCATCACATCTCCATCGTTTAATGAACACTTAGATCATTTGAATCAGGTATTTACATTGTTGAGAGACACAGGGCTAACATTAAATAAGGATAAATGCCACTTCGCACGTGACAAATTGAAGTATTTAGGTCTCGTAATTAGTAAAGAAGGGATCAAAACAGACCATAGTAAAGTGAAGGCAATCACGGAAATGAAACCTCCTAAAAATAGCAAGAAAGTATCGAAATTTTTAGGGATGGCGGGTTGGTATTCGAAATTTAAACCCCAGTATGCAGACATATGTGAACCATTATATCGGTTGAAGAAAAAGTTGGCTAAATTTAATTGGTCGACAGAAGCACAGGATTCTTTTGATAAGATAAAACGAGCATTAACTGAATCACCAGTTTTGCAGTTGCCGAATTTTACAGAACAGTTTAACTTATTTACTGATGCTAGTGGGGTCGGAATTGGTGCTGTGCTTAATCAAAACCACAGACCTATTGCATTCGCGTCTAGAACCCTCAATAAGTCGGAACGAAACTATACTGTTACTGAACGCGAATGTTTGGAGGTGATATGGGCTTTAAATAAGTTTAAAACTTATTTCGGATCCCTGCCGGTGAAGGTAATTACAGATCACGCGGCATTAACAAAGCTAACGAATGGGAAAATTTTATCTAGTCGAATGATTAGATGGGCACTCAAGTTATCCGAGTTCAACATAGAATGGGAACATCGCCCGGGGGTCCAAAACGTTGTTGCGGACGTTTTATCTAGGAATCCAGTAGGCAATCTGGATGGATCACAAATTTCGTGCGCAGCTCTTCGAGCCCTAGCTTTAAACTCCCGAGAACAACTCATTCGAGAGCAAAGGGAAGACCCTAAGTTAGGACACGTCTATCGTTATTTAGAAAACCCAGACGACGGTTCTGTTAATGCGACTATATGCGAGGGTTGGTCCCAGGATTTTAAACTTATAGATGGTCTACTCTTTTACGTGAAATATTATACAACTCTTGGAGAACTAAGAGTGTATATTCCTAGATCGCTTCGCGAAACAATAATGAAAGAATTTCATGATCTGCCATTAGCAGACCATCTAGGAAAGAGGAATACCTATTTAAAATTAAGAGACACATGTTATTTTCCATATATGAGGAAATATATATTTCAATATGTATCAACCTGTGACCGGTGTCAAAAATTTAGTTACAAAAACGCGCTACCAGCTGGTCGTGTAATTCCGATAATATCGAATTACCCCAATGAAATTGTAACGTTAGACCTATTAGGTCCCTATCCCGCATCCCGACCCGAAAGATATAGATTTTTATTAGTAATAACTGATCATTTCACTAAGTGGAGTGAGCTTATTCCTTTACGAAAAGCTTCGGCCCAGGCCATAGCTAACGCTTTTTTGAGAATTATACTTCACGTTACGGAGCTCCTATTTCTTTAATTAGTGATAACGGCGCCCAATTTATATCAGAGGTATTTGAACACTCAAGTCACAGGTTGGACATAAAACATATGAAAACTGTAACATACAGGCCACAGGCGAATTTAACGGAAAGAGTTAATCGCAATTTAGTCTAGATGATAGCCTGTTTTGTAAAAGAAAATCACGAAAACTGGGACCGATTTCTTCATGAATTCGCTTTCGCGCTGCGCACTTCAGTGAACGAAACAACAAATAAAACTCCGGCTGAGGTATTCTTAAGTAGAAAGATTATAACACCTTTTAGTAAATGAATAAATGTCACAGAGGGTGCTGAATATGTAGGAAGAAACATTGATAAATTATTCGATGAAGCAAGGCAGAATAGGCGGAAACAACACACAAACATTGGGAAAAATATTATTATCGGAAAAGGAGGGAAGTTAACATCAAAGTAAATGATTTGGTGTTGGTACGAACTCATTTTATAAATGCTGCGGGTAGAAGAGTGGTTGGAAAGTTTATGCCTAAGTTTGAAGGGCCATATAGAGTGTTGGAGGTTCGGAATAACAATTTAATTATTTTAAAGAGGGGTAAAAAGGTAACTGTTAATATTGACCAGGTGCGTGTGTACCGTCCACGACAATCCGACACGATTAGTTCGGACAGTCATGTTGAGACACTGTATGAAGGACAGAGGTCGAGTGATAGGTCAAGTAGATCGCAACCAGGAAAATTCAAAGGATCTAGGAAAACCTCGAGTGAGCAGAATAACGGTCATGAATCAAGTAAGGGTAATGCCGGATGGGAGGATCCGAGATGGAAACGTAAAGTAGATTCAAAGGGATCAGGGGACAGAAAAAATATTAAAAAGTCCAAAATTTGCAGAAAACCTTCTCTGCAGGGGTCCGATTATAGGGACCAGAAAAGACCAACCCCTGAACCAAAACAGGGGATAAAAACAGCAATTCCATCCTCGGTTTCATCTCGTAATCATAAATATAGAAGACCTAATAACCCCTCCCAGGGATCACAGCCCATTGCAGGTCCTTCTCATCAACAAGATTCCAGGCAGGACAAGTCACCTACAGTAGTGAGCAGGCACGAAGGAAGCGGACAATACAACAAGGCCCGGGAGACAAAGACAACTAAAAACGGAAACAACAGGGGAGCTGAGAGGAGAACGGTCTAATCAGACAACAGCAGTGAGACCTTGTCCGTACTACCTACGCAGCCGAGTAAGACAACCCGAAGGATTTCCAGAGGAGCGGAGGAACAGCGCAATAGCAAGTATTCCACAGAATAACATCAGGAGAAGGAGCCTCAGTATGGAAGCCTTAGACGGAGATCCAGTGGATAGGAGCGAATAAAGGGCAAAGAAAAATATCAGGTTGTATCGTTTCTTTCTTTTCTCCTTTCGAACAAGTGGTCGGAAGAATTATTGCAATGAAGCAAGTCAAGGGCGGATTTTTAATTTAAGAAGCCAAGCAAAAGTGGACACTACAATGAGTGTTTTTTCTTGATGAGAAAAATCAGCTTTTGTGTTAATTTTTGTATAAATATGGAGAAAACATTTGTAAGAATGCATTTGTTTACTTCTATGTATGACTTCGCTAAGATGCCACAATTCCTTTGGTTGTTTGTTTTATTGTTTTTTGAAAGATGTTTGAAATTGTATATATATGTATATGTATATTTTATCTTACATCTGGTGACTTGGGACGCGGCGTAATTAGATAGAGCTAACATTTAATACTAACAAGCGCAGCATATATGGAATGGGAATGTTAGGGAACCAGATGCTTCAATTGATATATATATGAAAATGTTATATAAAAAATGAAGGAATCTGTATGTACTATAGATGTTTGTTTTTCCACACAAAGTAATTCTCGTTTCAGGGTAGCTGACCCTGAGAATTGTTATTCAACAAAAGAACCAAGATGCAAGTCCGAATATGTGTTATAATATTTAAGTAGATTTTTAAGTAGTTAAGGTAACCACTTAGGTGGTTTTTCCCTCGCCTCACAGCCGAATGGGCGTGGTGTAGGGAAATCTAATTCTGTAAATGTTACGTCCTTTAAAGAGTAGTTTTAGGTCGTAATTTTTTTCTTTCCTTTAAGGAAGGAGATTTTTTTAATATCCGATTGGTAGATATATATATTAAAGTCGTCGGGACTGTACATCAAGTCTAGGAATTGGTTACGTAATTTATTTTCAGGCCGTTTGTGACCTTCGAATAAATCCCGTTTTCTTTTTGGAGGGGGTGGGACGAATCTGTACCGAACCTTTCCACTAATCTTCTTAGGCGTCTTTCTGGGGAATATAAATTCGCGTTTATTTCCAATCAACTCCAAAAAGAAGTTTGGGATATTTAAATTAGATAAGGTATTTAAGTCGAGGTTTGCGAGATAGCAAGAGAGATGATGGTAGGCTATTGAGCCAACAACGTTAAAAGCAAAACTAGAAGATTCAAAGAGATTAGATTCGTGAAGACGTCGTGCTACTAGACGTACCAGAAAACTGATATAAGCCAGCGGTAAATATAATTCACGGACGCTTAAAGTAAGCGTCAGTTTGAGCTACTTAGTTAAAGTTAATGACAATTAAGAATTCGAATACGTGTTTCTCGGATCTCCTATTTCGGTAAACCTTACTTGAGTTGAGCTAGATTAGTAATCAATCGTATTCTTAGTAATTTAATTTAATATAAAGGCAAATCCCTTTAGAAGACGTAACATTATTATACTATTTGTTATCAGAGATTTTTGAGGAAATTATAACAAAAATAAATAATATTATTATTCAAAATGGCTTTTGGTGGTTCTTTGCCTCAAATTAATCTTGGTGTTCAAGGTGTGACCCAGGGGGGTCATCACAACTCACGCTTTACATCTGGCCCCTTCTTTCTACCATACTGCGTCTCATTTGTTCTCCGTTGTACACTTTCAAAACTATTCGATTCATGGTGTGAACTATTGCTATCCGAGCTACCAGTTCTTATCTCCATCTCGTCACATTTCCTGTGACGATATATTTTAACTTGATCGACATTGACCGTTAACTTTTCCCGACCTCCATACCACTAAGTTATTATATTTTACTTCTAACTCTCTATACAGACCTTCAAATTTTGGTTTAAATTTAGCTACCACTTTCTTTGTTGCTGGACTTAAAGGATGCGTTTTTATAAAGACCCAGTCATTCACCTTAATTTGCACATCACACCTGCGTCTATTATAATACCAGTTCCAGGATGTTTCCATTCTATATTAAATTCTGCTAATTTTAATGCCCATCTGATCATTCTACTTGACAAATTTTTACCATTTGTTAAATGCTTTAATGCAGCGTGATCCGTAATAACTTTAATCGGCAGTGAACCTAAATACGTTCTGAATTTATTCAGAGCCTAAACCACTGCTAAATACTCTCTTTCTCTGTCACAGTGTAATTCCTCTCCGCATTACTAAGCGTGCGAGAAGCAAACACTACTGGTCTCTGCTCCTGATTTAGAACCGCTCCTACACTTATTGAACTTGCATCCGTAAATAACTCGAAAGGCTTTTTGAAATCCGGCAATTTTGAAACTGGCGCTTTCGTTATGGCCGCCATGACCACGTCGAATGCCTTCTGCGCCTCTGTTGACCAACAAAATTTTTTGAGTTTTCGTTTAAGATTATAAAGGGGCTCGCAAAGATCAGCATTAATTTTAATAAATTTTGCGTACCACTGGGGCATTTCTAAAAATTTGGACACCTCCTTAGAATTTCGTGTTGGTTTCAGCTCAACCATAGCTCAAACTTTTGTCTCCTCCGTTTTAATTCCGACCTTATTAATCATTAAACCTAAATATTTCAATTCCTCACAACCAAATTTACACTTTTCTTTATTTAAGGTTAACCCTGAATTTTGTAATAATCAAAAACTTCCCTTAGATGTTCAATTTCTTGAGTGAACGATGGAGACGATATAATAACGTCATCCATATATACATTCACAAACTTCCCTATCACTGGGTTTAGAATGATACCTATTGCCTTTTTAAAATTGGGAGCCGACTCTGACAAGCCAAATGGCATACGCCGAAATGCATAGGTGCCATTCTTCGTGACAAACACTGTCTTAGCTATATCACTGGGGTTTACTGCCAGTTGAAAGTAGCCTGATCTGAAGTCAAGAGCCGACATAATCGTGGTATGGTGTATATTCATTATTAAATCATCTACTAAGGGAAAGGTATAACGGAGAGATACTTTGAAATAGCATTAAGATTCCGATAATCGACAGCAAGTTTATATGCTTCTGGATTATCCGGTGGTAACCCATTATTTCTTTTACATATCACAACTGGTGACGCGTACGGGGATTGAATTGGAATTATGGTTCCCTCTTTCAACATTTTGTCTACATGATAATCAAGTACCACTTGTTTTACCCTGTAGTAACGATATGGACGAGAAACAATAGGTGTCTTATCTCCCGTGTCAATGTCATGATATAAAACATGTGTAAGCCCCGGTATATCTGAAAATAATCCCTTAAAACTATTAAAGAAATCCCGCAACTTCTGTTTCTGCTTTGAAAGATCTCTATTTCTGCTTTTCCTTCCTCAATCGTTTTAACCATCGTATCAATTTGCGAATCAGGAATTGCCAACGATTTCCGATCAAAGGGCAAAATAATCTTTGATCCACTTATAAAATCCACCCCGATAATACATGGGCATTCCAAATCTGCCAACACATAAAGCAACCAAGGCTTTTCAAACTCCCTAATTCGAACATTCAATTCCACAATTACAATATTCTGACATTTAGCTCCTTGTGCCGTGATCACCTGAGTACGCAATTTTTTTACTTGCTTATAGAAAAAATATTTTCGGTATGTCTCCTCCGATATAAATGACTTCTCCGTGCCAGATTCCCATAATGCTTTCGTAAAAGTATCATTTAATAAAATAGAAACACATGGGAGTTCAACTAGAGACATGCATATTGCCGAAAGTTCAATCAGTACGTCATTTGCCGACTGCGTCTGATCACTTTGCACATCACTAACTTTCAAAACATTCAATCGTCCCCTTTGCCTCCTATCGCCTCGACTAAAATTCCCACTCGAACCTCTATTTCTGTGGTCCCCTCTACTAAAATTGTCTTTTTGACCCCCCATTTCTAAATTGGTATCCCCTGTTGTTAAATTTTCGATCATCCTTCTGAAATCTATTCCTGCTGTGGAACCACTGATTTCCTTGACGGCCATTCTCGTAGTTACCCCTATAATCATTTCTGCCATTACTCGGTATACGCGCAACTTCCGAATTTCTCCAATTTCTATGATTATTATCAACATTGGACATCCTACGCTCATTCAAACCTCGTCTTTCCACATTATTACTAATTCTCGAACCCCGCATTGCCTTGCATGAATATCTTTCCTCAAACTTAGATATGTTCTCCAACATTTGAACCGTGTTTTGTGGATTTCGAACTTCCACGTAATCTTGGACTTGTAATTCAAGAGTCTAACGAAAATATGATCTACTAGGGTTTCCTGTGACATCCTCAGTTCTAGTTTTTTATTCAGATTTAATAAATCGTAAACAAAATCCATTGCTTCTTTGTCCCGTCTCTGTTGAGACGCATAAAACCTAATTTCTAAATCTTTCCTATTTTGGATGGCAGGGAAAGCTTTTGATAATACTGCTTTTAGCTGTGTGAAGTCCGTGGCGATATTCTGCACTAACGCTGATCCGAATATCTGATACCAATCTTGGGCCCTCCCCAGGAGATCACCTTTCAAATCAGCACATGACAAATCACTGGGAATCTCAAGTGATCTTATTTGATTGTCTATACCCTCCTAAAATTCCTGCACGTCCTCAGACCCGAAAAAGTACACTTCTGGTAAAACATTAAACACATTTGCACTTCTTACCTCGGGTCATATAAATTAAATCTCGTTGGGCGCCAATGTGATGTCACCCCCTCGGGTGACCTTCTTCTTGATTATCAGCGTGAGCTAGAGGTGTAGGATTAACGGAAGAACTAGAAGCATACATAATCTTAATATTAATTTATTAAGATTTTTAACTTAAACCTTTAACAAATTAGATTGTAATAATATATGTGAGAGAATCTACGGTGGCAAAACACAATATATATATATATATATATATATATATATATATATATATATATATATATATATATATATATATATATACAATATATATATATATATATATATATATGTACAATATATATATACATATATATATGTACAATATATATACATATATATATATATATATGTACAATATATAAATATATATATAGTATAATAAAATAATAGTGAAGAAAAACTAGAACCTACAGTACTAAAGAAGTAAGAAATTGGAATTCAGCAGACACAACAAAAGTAGATACAAAAAGTCATAGGACTAAACTGGAGACCTATTATGATTTCTAAAGCTGTCGCTGAATTAGGCCAGCGAATTAGGGTTAGCAATGCTTTATGGATCCACCTTCCCCTATACAGCAGAAATTTTCGACATAATAGAAAAAAAAACAGAAGTTGAAAAGTTAAGCCTAATACAGCACGTGGTTGTAGAACCTAAGAAAATCGTAAAAAGAAATTGAGAAACAGTAATTAATCTATCAAGGAGAGGAATAATAAAACTTTTTTAATGGAAAATATTAGGAAAAACTTACTCTTGTAAAATAAAAATCCTGAACTCAAAAATCCTGTCCGCGAAAACACCACCTACTTGAAAGAGATTCTACGAGAAATGGCGAAAAAGATTGAAACTCCAGCGCAGGAAAGAAAAAACCGAAGCGCCATCTGGATAGTTATTTTTCAATTAAACTAACCGCAAAAAGTAGTAAGTAAACAACACAAAATAAGTTTTAAATAAGATAAAGAACATAGTTCAAAATAGATAGTAACAAATAGAAATATATTAAAGTAAATTTACTTGGATGATTATATACTAGAAAGTTATATTACAATTAAATTATAAACGTAAAAATTTTTTTAATATATTTTTTTAAAAATAAACTCAATAGAGAGAGAGAGAGAGAAATATTAAATAAAATAACGAACTAAAATAAAACTAGATTTAATTAGAAATAGAAATATATTTAAAGATACATTTACTAGGATAATTGTATTCTAAACAATTATTGCAAAATTTCACAAAATTATTATGTATTAAAATTTTATCAGTAACTAAATCATTGTTTCTTTTTATAAAATTTAAGATGATATTTCTAAAAATTGATAGATGTAGTTTACTACCCCAGAAAGGCAATTTTATAATGTTAAAATCAAATGAGTCTCTTTTATCAAAAATATTACTTGTTAGCAAATTATTCTTAACGTTTAATTGAAGGTCCAAAAAGTTAGCTGACTCATTATTATAATTAGTTTTTAATAATTTTAAATAATGGGGATAATAATTAAAGCTAGGAACATAGTCAACTATATTACTAAAAATAATTAAGTCATCTATGTATCTAAAAATCTAACAAGAATCATTACTAATACTTTCATTTTCATAAAATTGCAGGTAAATATTTGCTAAGCAGTTGCTAGCTGGTCCACCTTGTTGTAATCCTTTAATTTGCTGATAGTGAGCATTATTATGGAAAATATAAGTTGGTTTTAATACCAATTCAATAATAGAAATATATTTATCAAATTTTATTATCTTATTCAAAAAATATTTGCTATATGCTATTTTAAGAATCGATACACACACACACACACACACACACACACACACATATATATATATATATATATATATATATATATATATATATATATATATGTGGGAGACAACAAGGGGTCCAATACGTTGGTCTATCTTCTATTTTATTTTAACATTAAACAAAAATTAATTAAAAAGGTAGATAAGTTTTTACAGATAAGTTTGACGATGATATTCAGAAGGTAACGCCTGCTCGCGCACCTCTCGCGTTCTCCTTTCTCTCTTTTCTCTGCTCTAATGTCCAAAAGTTTTTGTTTCACTTTCACTAGTTCAAAAGTTTCCACAGTTTCAGTTCTCATTAGCTGCGCCTGCGCGCGAAGACTGTGTTTTGCTTTTGGCTGCATGCCACAACGGCCATTCTGACCGTACGCTGTCCGCAGCGGTATTTCCATGGAGACCAGAGGAGAATCTGAAACATACAAAAAAAAACGGAACAGACAAGGACTATACGACAAATATATAGAGATTAAACATATCATAATTTTTCTGAACTAGACAGTTTCTCCATCATGTGAAGGCATCTCTTCAACATCCGGAAGGTTCCACAGGAAAACATTGTGTTTCACCGGCATAAGAACATCTTTTTCAACAAGTTGATCTTTGGTTGAACGCATCGATTTTCCTCTGTAGAGTTCTGGACGTCTGTTCAAAACGATTTCTCTTTTTCCTTCGTTTCCACTGCCAGGGCTGGAAGATCCTTCGGAGCAACACAAACCGTCGATGTTCACTCTTCATAGGTAAAGGGTTAGGTGAGCGGGAGATAAATTCCACGGAACTCGTTTTCATGGCACCATTGGCTTTCTTACACAATACTATATCAGAACATTTTTCTCTTACAATACTCAATTTTAACTTAGTACTCTTAATTTTATTACATTTATAATCCTTAATTAGAGAACTCGAATCATTTCTAGTATTAAAGTTCTTAACATATGGCAAATCATAACTAGAGTTTTCTATCACATTTGAAACAGAAACATTTGGAAAAGAAATAGCACTAGAATAAGCATAAGCATGAGCACCTAAAGAGGATTCATTTTCACTCAATAAAACATCGCTCTTTGCGTGGCCTAGTTTCTCTATTTCAGAATATACACTGGGATGTATAATAAATTCTTCGGTCAAGGTCGGTGATATTGCCGTTCCAACACTTAAGCTAGGAGAGTGTTGATTAAGAGAAATATTTATGGGTTTAACTTCTACCATACGCTGTTCGCCAAAACATGAACTTAATGTTATGATCTCTTCGGAAGGTGTTTGTACTCTAATTAGTGAGGAATTTAAAACTGGGATCTGGCAACCTGAATCAATCAATGCTGTTACGGGCTGATTTTCCACAAAAATGTTTACGTATTGAAGATTTGCGCATTCATCGCTATTTTGTTTTTCGCTCTCGACTTTCAAAGTATTCACATTTATTCTATTATGGATGTGATCATTAGATTCTTTAGGTTTAAAACGCTTCTCACAGTCTCTTGCGCAATGAGATGAATCACCGCATATAAAGCAATTTTTATTTTCTCTTTCAAGATATTGGGGATAGTTCTCTTTAACCTTTGGTTTAAAGTTTTGTGATCTATTTTTAAAGGGATCTTGGGTATATCCATAAGTAATAGGAATTTCTTTACGTGATCCGCTTCTAGATGAAATATAAATATCACACTCTTTAGCTAAATCAATAGGCCTAAACCAATCTTCTGCTTCCCGAATGCCAATATGAGTTGCAGTTTCCTTATTTAAAGTTTCAAATAATTTATCAGAAATTATAAGATCACATAGAGATTCAAAGGAATTAACTTTTCTTAACGAACAATAATATTGGAAGTTTGCCGTCAATCTTGCAGCAAATTGGATGTATGTCTCGCCTGATGATTTTACAGCATTTTTAAATGAGTTTAAACACTCGCGAGGGGTTAATTGGAATTCTCTGAGTACTATAGATTTTAGTTTTTCATAGTCATTTAATTCCTCTTCTTTAATATACAGTAAGACGTTATGAGCTCTTTCGCCCAGAAGATTTATTAAAATTTCAGATTTATATTCGTCATTTATTTTCTTGGTTAAAAATGCGCGTTCTAATGATTGGAAGAACAGATTAAAATTTTCAGATCTGGTGGGAACAGGAAGAGATAAAGTTTTTATACTTTTTATCATATTTTCTATGTTAGTTTCGAACTGTTTTTCTTCGACTTTAGCTGCAGGATTTAAACTTAATGCTTTATTTTTAGCCGTTTGAAGTTCGACTTCTTTTCTAATTTTGCTAACTGAAGTTTCGCGAGCTCAATTTTCTGTTTTTCTAAAGTTACCTCTCTTTCGTTTCGCGATACTCTCTCATCTATACAGTTTTCAATTAAAGTTTTAACGAAATCTGGATCACTTTCAAATGTACTACTGTTCTCAATTTTAGTCTTTAGTTTAACTATAGTGTCAGTACTCTCCGCAGTACCGTCTAGATTCTCAACAACTCTTATGAGATCCTCTTTAAGAGCGTTTTTATACATTTTATAAAAATATGAAAAGATCCTACCTTTTTTTTTTTTTTTTTTGGCTCCCTTGTTGCTCGCACGTACGATGTATCCAATGAAGAAAAAATTTCGATTCCACTGATTTCACCTCTTCGCAGGTAATATAGTTGAAATTGTGGTTCCGGCCTCTACACAGGCGGATTATTCACACTGAGTTAGTTCCAACCTCTACACAGGCGGGATTTTGAGGGTTCGTTGAAAAATACACCTCTACACAGGTTATTTTGTTATTTGTTCCGACCTCTACACAGGCGGAATATTTGTCGATGGTTCGTTGAAAAATACACCCCTACACAGGTTATTTTGTTATTTGTTCCGACCTCTACACAGGCGGAATATTTGTCGATGGTTCGTTGAAAAATACACCTCTACACAGGTTATTTTGTTATTTGTTCCGACCTCTACACAGGCGGAATGAAGTTGAAAAATTCAACCTCTACACAGGTTGAACGAAGTTTCCGAAAAATGGCGGAGCGTCTCCTTCACGGACGCTGTTGTTCATTGTCCAGACTTTGGTTCAAAATCGAAATTTTATCTATCGCGGCCGAGCCCCCATAATTTGTGGGAGACAACAAGGGGTCCAATACGTTGGTCTATCTTCTATTTTATTTTAACATTAAACAAAAATTAATTAAAAAAGGTAGATAAGTTTTTACAGATAAGTTTGACGATGATATTCAGAAGGTAACGCCTGCTCGCGCACCTCTCGCGTTCTCCTTTCTCTCTCTTTCTCTGCTCTAATGTCCAAAAGTTTTTGTTTCACTTTCACTAGTTCAAAAGTTTCCACAGTTTCAGTTCTCATTAGCTGCGCCTGCGCGCGAAGACTGTGTTTTGCTTTTGGCTGCATGCCACATATATATATATATATATATATATATATATATATAATTCCCAAATTACTTAACCCGGACCACTATCAATACTAACTCGACTAAGCTCTATTCCTAGACTATCACAGATCCGAATATTAAATATTCACTCCTACCTTTAATGTAGTCTGAAGTAGCGATCACAATAATCATAGATGAAATTGCATATTTACTCGAGTGCAATGGTATGCACCAAAACTTAAGGGCTCTCTATCACTTAAAATTTCTGTTTACTACCACGTAGATTTTTCCAAAACCTCTTCACGCTTGAGCCACGGATTATCTTTACATTCCTCAAATTTCCACCCCGCTTACTCTAACTTCTGGTATTTAAAAGCTTTCTAATTTGCATCTTTCTTTCACGCCTCACTTCTTGTATTTGGTTGGAAAAGAGTTGCCATTAATCTTGGTTCTAAAGAACCCAAAGGACATGTTAATGAAAAGACACTTGATTTCGTCACAATATATTGACAATTTATATGCAGAAAGTTTTCCATAATTTCTTCTGTATCTCTTGATGTATTGAGTTTTCTGAGGGAAAAAATGGTAGCTTGAGACCTGAAAATCTCAATTTCTAAAAAAGAATCTTTAATTTTCACTTAAAGCAGTGTTTCTCAAACTGTGGGGCGCGCCCCTGGGGGCGCGATGACCTTACGAGGGGGCGCGAGCATATCGAAAATAAAAGATTTAAAAAATAATTAGTTTACTGGAATGAATTAAAACAAAAATACTTACAGACATAATAAAAAATTCACTTTTACTCTGATATAATTTATAAGCGATATTAAGCCATCAAAAATAAAAAACTTCTTCAATACTGAATTAGCTATCTTTGATCCTATAACCAAATAAAAAATATTTTATTTAATTCGCTGTAATCCCATGATGAGAGTTTTTATTACGTTTTCTTTTTTAAAACTAACATTCTACTCTTTCAGAGAAAAACAGATCCCGGACCCAGAATCGAAAAACTTTAGGAACATAAAAAATTCATCTCTGTCATTATTTTTGAAATACTGCACATTATAGCTTTTAATCTGTTTGACCTTCTAAGTGATTGGTACAGTTAGTTATGACCCCTCTCTTATGTGTTCTCTGTTGTGCTTTTTTCATGCAAAAGTGTTTTATGATATTTGGAAAACCACGGACAGCACACACACACACAAGCACATGAAGGATTACTTGGCCAAGACATATTTTTATAACTATTCTCAACGTATAAAGCATAACGAAAAACGTTTCACACAATTTTTAGTAGTAACATACATATTATCATAATGAATATACTTTTTACCCGAAAGTGGTCGCGCGGGACACACAGATTACGAAATCGTTAATTCTGGCAAAACTGTTTATTTGTTACCAAAGAAAAATTGAAAAGTCCTTGAAAGTAGGTAAGTAAACTTTCTCTTAGTTAAATTATTCACTGGAATCATGATTTGTATCGTGTACAATAAAATAATTATAAAAAAGGATTGGGGTGACTCAATAACCCCAACCATATCGAGTGCATGCCTACTCCCGGGTTAAAACATGTTGAAGTCTTTTCGCTTTAAATATTAAAAATAATACAACTATTCTTCATCGATATTTTATATTATTGATCATTATTTAACATCAGTGGCGCACACAAGGGGGTCCGACCCCCCAAAGCCCTGATTTTTTTTTTTTCCGATTGATTATAATTCTAAGATTTAGTACACAAAGTTTAGTTAAGTATTTGTTATTAATGATTAATTTTATTAATAAATGCTAATTATTTATTTAAGAATTAGTTTTTTACTGTGCTTTGTTCCCGAAAATCGACAAAATCAAAAGGAACCTGATACAAGATTGGTGAACTTTCGACCCCAGACCCCCCTTGAAAAATTCCTGTGTGCGCTACTGTTTAACATCAATTATAAGTGCTAATTCTGTGAGGCTTAAAATTACAATTCGCTTAAAACTAATTATAATTTGAGCAACGATTTTAAAAAATCATTTTACGTTTTTGTAAACATTGTCGAGCACTTGGCTTTGTGCTTCCCTTACAATTCAGCTATTATATCAATAATGTTTTATTTTCTTATAAATGTGAACTCGTGCAAAGAGCGGGCACTTCAGACGGTATACTTTTAATGTATCAGTGCTGCACAGAATATTTTTTAACTAATTAATTAATACTAAATTAAGAACAAGTTTAATAAGTATTAATGACGTCCATGAGCTTGTCTTGGAATGCAAAGTTTTTATACGGAATGCTTATTATTAGAAATTGACCCTCTGAGTTCTTTTTCTATATTTAGCATATATATATATATATATATATATATATATATATATATATATACATATATATATATATATATATATATATATATATATATATATATATATTGTCTTCTAAGCAGCTACCGCATTTTGCAATATGTTCAATTTAAAAATTAGAGAAAGGAAAAAAAAATAACATAATAATTATCCTATTATTTTACTTATTTATTTATTTTTCTTAAAAAAGTAGTATACAAATTTAATATTTATGTTACTAATTTGTACGGTTTATAATAAAGATCGTTGCTTTAGCGTCAAAGTGCATTATTATTGCATTCAGTACATTATTAATGTATAAGGGGGGGGCGAAAAAAATTGTGATCGAAAAGGGGGGCGCCAGTATTGAAAGTTTGAGAAGCACTGACTTAAAGGCATTTTTAAAAAAACTTCTACACACAATGATAAGGATGCATGATGGCATTTGAGAGAAAATGTTCTGATTCTCTTTACATCATGTTTAGAATTAAATTGTTCCTACAAGAAAAGGCATAAAATATTTGGAATTGGAAGAACACACAAAAATTTAATTCCATGCTTGACATTACTTCACTTCTTAATGCTTTCAATTTACCGTTATATGAAAAAGGAAATATTGCATACACATTATTTGAAGAGGTAGAGCTTGAAAACAAACTTCAAATTCTGAAGAATCTTACCCTGATCAAAAATTGTTTAGAGGGGGAAGAACTATCTGGTCATTACTCTGACCAATGCTGTATTATGGGTCTGTTCCTTTTGGGAAAAGGATGAACCAGCAGCCCTGAAAAAATTATGCATATCAAGAGAAAATGCTTCGGAATATTAATTTTAATTAATACTAATTTTTTAAACTAAAATACATTTGGTGCACTCACTAGAACAACTGAAGCACAAGAAATTGTAGCAGAAAATATTAAAGGTGAAAAAGCTGATGATGAGATAATCTCATTAGCTCTCTTTATAGCTAATGATGTATTGTCATACCTGAGGGAGAAATAGTATAATTTGAGTAAATATCGATTTTATCGAAATTTATTTGGAATGGTGCTAAAAGTATGGTTTCCCAAACTAAACTTTTTGAAAGTAGGATTGTTTTATTTTGCCAATATTTTTTCAGCAGAGTACATTATTCAATGGTCATTTTGCAATTTATACAATCTTCATGTAGTTGTATAATTTCATGAGCATTTCACTCATCAAACCAATTAAATAATATAAAATATTTATTTAGAATTGTATTAAGTGAGATCCTTTAAAAATACCACCGTTTTTCCAGCAATTCCTTTGAAAATTTTTATTACTTGGTTACTAATAAATTCCTTTTTTTTCTATGTTATTCCCCAATTTCTTGTATTTTTTTTTTTTTTTGGTATTTCCGTAACATTGAAACAATGCTAACGCACAAGATATCTCATCAATTTTCCAACTCCAATGTATCTTGTGTCGTACAGACTAAATTGGCAATTAAGTAATTTGTTTCACATAATGTCCCCAATAAAGGTTGCGATAACATGTAAGTACCCTTTTTTCTTCAAAATCATCGCATAGACTTTTCCTAAAATGACAATGTTTAAGAAACCGATTGCGGAAGAAAAACCTTTATGTAATATTTTAAAGAAATGTCTTGCAATGCATTCAACAAAAGGATAAAGGACATTTATATAAGAATGATTATTTTAAAATTAAAAGAAAATAAAAGAGGTAAAAGAAACAAACAAACAATGTAAGGGGAGAAACAATGACATTGCATCTAAAGTTACAGAATTGTGTTTCAACGTTTAAGAAACATTTAATATAAAATAAATCAAATGGTTTTTATGTTCAATATAAACATAATGGGAAATAATGCTTACTAAGGATATTCTAAGAAATAATCAAATTTAAAGAACGCAAGCCTTATACATATAAAGTTACAGATATAAATAATTTCCTAAATCCACATGCATTCAATACAAAAGAAGATGAAAGTAATAAATGCTTCACTGAATATTGTACGATTATTTTGATGATTAGCTACCTTTTTTTTACAGAGCTTAAAAGAAAATTTTAAAAAGTAATGGCTCACTAAAAAGCTAAGTTTTTTTATTGCGCATTACAACTTTCATTACAGTGATTCTTTGAAAAGTTTCTATTCATATAAACAGCATGTATACATTTAATTCAAACTGAAATAAGCCAACTTTGTTGGAAATTGAAATCTCTCAGGTCAAGATTACAAGCAAGAAAAAAGACCTAAATTCCTTATCAACTTTGATATGTTAATGTGCTTTATAAATTTAATTTTGAGAATATCTTTTATACTTCTCTAAGGAACATGATGCAACAACTTTTTGAGAAAAATATGTTAGAGTAATTCATTTCAAAAGAGAAATTCATTCAGTTTTTTCATCTATGACTAGGAATGTTTCTTCGTATATGTATAGGTTCTCTTCCTTGAATATGGATTTACCTAAAAAAGAAATAGTATTTTATCTAGGTTAAAGTCAAAATAATGTATTGAATAATCCAGAAAAGTTGATATTCATAATTATTTTTACTTGTTCTCTGAATCAGTGGCGTAGTGTGGGTTTTCGCCGTATGGGGACGATCGGAAATTTATCGCCTCTCTATTTCAATTATTAGTCTAGAAAAGTAGTGAAAGTAAAAAAAAAAGGAGCTTTAAATTTTTTTATTGATTAAAAATGCACTTTTCATGTTTTTTTTCATAGCAAATCTTTTATACAATTGTCAATATCAATAAGTATTTGCAGTAGCGCACACAGGAATTTTTCAAGGGGAGGGGGTCGGGGTCGAAAGTTCACCATTCTTGTATCATGCTCCTTTTGATTTTGTCGATTTTCGGGAACAAAACACAGTGAGTGAGTGAATGTGAGATTTTATGGCGCAAGAGCCAAATCTGGCTATACTGCGCCAAACGTTTGTGTAAATCTGTGATCTAGACGGGAAAAGAAAAAAAGGATGAAATTGAATGACAAGAAGGAGGGTCGAAAATAGAGAAGGATCACTAAGGTACCCCAGGTTCGTGAGACCCGTGTTTACCAAAGATAGTAAACCCCTTGGGGAAAGGAAAAGATCACTAGGGTATCTCGGGATTGTGACACCCGTACTCACCTAAAGAAGGTGAGCCTTTGAGGGGCAAACAAAACACAGTAAAAAACAAATTATTGAATAAATAATTAGCATTAATTAATAAAATTAATCAATAATAGCAAATACTTAATTAAATTGTATGTACTATATACTCTTAGAATTACAATCAATCGGAAAAAATATCGAGGGCTTTGGGGGCGTCCGGACCCCAGGACCCCACCCTTTGTGTGCGTCATGTTCAAATTACCAGAATAGCTAAATTTGTTAGCCTTAACGTGGCTATAGTCGATCTGAGATAATATTTTAGCTTAGAGAAGCTTTTCTCTCGCAACTGGCATTACTGATGGCAGATGTTAAAAGTCTTAACATTATGACAGTGTTTTGTAAGCCATCTTCAAGTTTGAACTCAATAATTTATTTTAATAAACCCAGAAAGCCAGACCTAATGAGTTCTTTTTTACAGCCTGGGTCTGTTGCAGCTACGAAAGCTTGTAGACGTACGCAGTCAAGTTGGATTTCTTCTTTATTAATGTCTTGAGGAGCTTGATCTAAGTTAAGTTCGTCTATGCTCAACATCATTTCAGGCCTTAAAACAACATATTTTTGCGCTGGATTCTGCAACTGTTGAAATCTTTCTCGAATTTCAACAGTTACTGTGTATACTGAAGAAAGCATTGTTCACCTCAAATCATCTTCGTACGATAACTGGACATCATCCTCCAGATTTGTCTTGGGGGTTCAAAAGAAATTTCAAGCTCTTCACTTAACTTTTAGCATATATTAAAGCGTCATTCACGAATTCCTCTCGTTTTGCTTCTAATACGGTCTGTAAAGCCTGTATTTTTTAGCACATTGATGGATATTTAGTCCCTCTGTTTGCAAACAAATTTGTGTGAGTATCAATGACTTCAAACAGTACCGGTTGCCAGAAACGTAAGTAACATTAAAAACGAATGCGATTGCATGGCGACTACTGAACTTCCTGCATCTGTGCGTGTATTACAGCTTTCACTCGTTTCCGTTAGTTTCATCACGTGGGCGAGATTTGTAGTTTGAAATATTTTTTGAATTTAAATACTGCAGTGCTTGCCACCGCCTCTTTTCGTATGCTGCCCGGGGCCTTGGCCCCTTCTGCACCCCTACGCTACGCCACTGTTCTAAATATCAAATTATTATAAAACAGTGTTACATAAATAGAAATATCTGGTAGTATAAATAATAATTAAGAAAAAAATTAATTCACAATAATGAAAGAAAATATAAAGCAAAACCCAAGATCAAATGACGAGATCAACATTTAAACTGAATCTCTCAATCACAATTTAGACAATTAAACTTGAAGCTCACAAAACAACTCTAAAACACAATACACTTTAAATGTTCTGTGGAACGTTTTTTGGGAAAAATTGTTAAAAACTTTTTTAACTATCAAAGGCTACGTTATTTTAAAAAAAATCAATCGAATAAAACATTAAAAGGAAATTTTTAGTGATGGAGTACCCTTTTAATGTTCCTCCTCAGGGGGCTCACCTTCTTTAGGTGAGTACGGGTTTCACGCTCCCGAGGTGCCCTAGTGATCTTTTCCTTTTCCCGGGGGGTTTACTGTCTTTGGTAAACACGGACTTCACGAACCCGGGGAACCCTAGTGATCTTTCTCTATTTTCGGCCCTTTTTCTTGCCATTCAA
The DNA here is from genome assembly GCA_019973935.1 of Trichonephila clavipes. Lineage (NCBI taxonomy): Eukaryota > Metazoa > Arthropoda > Arachnida > Araneae > Nephilidae > Trichonephila > Trichonephila clavipes. The sequence goes on along the minus strand of BMAU01009875.1, from coordinate 21,091 downwards.
ATTTCCCTTTTCTTCATTTCACGTCGAGACCACACACCTACATTAAAATGAACTTTGTTCCAACTTTGTTTTTTTCTGCTAAAAAATTTGATATTTTTTACCGTATTATGAATTATATTTTATATTACGTTCTATTCATTTGATTTGCTTAAATTTCTTTCAATATTTTGATTTTGTTGCTTCTTTTATGTTCGATTATTGATTTTGTTGTTTTATTTGTGTTCAATTGACAATGCTTTTCTTTACTTATTATCTTTTCTTTTTCTGCCATGAAGTCCAGTGGCAGACCAGGACTGAGTGGAATGAAGTTGTGTCTGTGATGGTTTTTCACTATTGGTATGAGGACACAACGGACTGCTCCCTGGGAAAACTGGCACTTGAAGCGGGGTTTTGAACTTTTGAGGACCTTTGGACTAGTGAGGTGGGGTCTTGGAGCAAGTGGCCATGTAGAGGGTACCGGAGAAAAGCTGAGTTTTGCGTCTCAGGCCGCCAGATAGTACAGCAGCCCAGGGCAACCTAACCAGCATGTCCTGGCTGCTCTATCAGCTGGTGTATAGTCCCGCCTGTCTTGTAGTTCCAGGTGGTGCCTGGATGGGGTCCTGAATTGCAGAGCGGGGGGCTCTCCCGAGGCCACTACTGGTTGCTGAATCTAGGGATAGCCCAGCCAAACTGGTCATCTGAAAATCAAAAGGAATTCTCCTCCTTCTTTCTAAAAAAAAATCAAAATAAAGACAAAACTCAAAAAACGCATCTATTAAAACCCCCAACACAATCTACCCAACTCATGATACTCAGCCCATGGATCCTTTAAATTCATGCCCGAGTAAAGATCTCATGTTACCCATTCTTAACGTTGACCAACTTTCTCTTAGTACTAGATTTCTCATAATTTTGCTCCCAAGCAATGCAATGTCATCCATATCGTCTTTTGTTATACAAAAGGCTCCGATAGGAATTAGTGGTGAACCCAAGTCGGTTAAAAGATTGCGATCCGGTGATCTGCTAATTGAAACACTCTCTGCTATACAAACCAAGTCTTTTCTTCAAGAAAAAACATTTTTGAATTCACCTGTAAATATATATCCACATAAAACTCTTAACTCTTGCCGCGGTATCATTTCTGATCCTGACCTGTTGACCACTACTGATGCCGAAATCCTTGATGGATTCTCGGGTCAAGGTGTAATCCGGGTCAGAAGAATAACAATAAGAAGAGATACATTAATAATTCCGACCAAACATATCATTTTAACTTTTAATAGCCCCAAATTACCGACAACAATAAAAGCCGGTTACCTTAACTGCTGAATTCGCTCGTACATTCCGAATCTTCTGCGCTGTTTCAAGTGCCAGAGGTTCGGACATTCGCAAATATCCTGCCGCGTTCAACAGACATGCTCTAGATGTGCGTCAGCTGGACATACTTCTACTGACTGCATTCTAGAGCCAAAATGTATAAACTGCTCTCAACCTCATCCTTCAGATTCCAAAATATGCCCTAAATGGAAAATAGAGAAACAAATACAGGAAATAAAAACAACTAAAAAATTTCATACCCAGAAGCACGTAAATTAATAGTTCCACAGTTATCTCAAACATACGCTGAAGCTGCCAAATCCTCTACTTTAAATAATTCTATCCAAACAGATGAAAATATAACTAAAATAAAATGTCCACCTTTAAAATTACTTGCACCACAATCAACCAAACAAAGAACAAATATTCCTACTGCTGTTACCACATCATCCTCAGCCCAAACGCAACTCTTGCATTCCATCTTTACAAAAACATCTACAACATCGGATCCTCAGCCACCAACTCCCATGTCTGAGAAAAAGGGAAAATTAAAGAACAACCATCTCCATTACTTCGTCCCCGAAAAGATAGCAAAAAAATAGACTTAATGAGTATAAAACCTACAACAAATTTAAAGAAAAACCCTGCAAAAAACACATCCGTAAAGATTGCGAGGGAACAAGATTCCCCCAATGAAAAATCTCCCGTCTCCAAAAAATCTCGGAAACGGAAAACTTTTAAAACCTCGGATGCCATGGACACAGACGCTAATCCTTCTGACTCGGATTACGGCATAGGTCTGGCATCCGAAGAAGATGAGAGCCTTTTAGAGGCTGATTTTAAAAAAGTGGCAGATAATCCCTTGAAAGGGTCCTTTTCACCAAGTTCGCCCAAAAAATAACTTCCCTGGTTTCTTGAAACTGTCGTGGAAATAGATCACATACAGATGACGTAAAAAACATCATATGTCAGTACCATCCAGTATGCGTAGCACTTCAAGAGACTTTCTTTAAGTTTTGTCACACAGCAAAGATACGTCGGTATGGATGTGTGCGGAAAGACACGGAGGGATCATCTGTGTCTGGAGGCGTATGTATTTTTACATCCCTCGATGTTCCTTCTAGTGCTCTCCCACTCCATACCTCGTTGCAGGCTGTAGCCGTGAGAATCCACTCCACGAGTCTAATCACAGTCTGCTGTCTTTACTTGCCACCAAATGCTGTTATCTACCAACAAGACTTGAACAACATGGTTGGTCAGTTGCCAGCACCCTTTGTCATACTTGGTGTCTTCAATGGACATATCACTCTGTGGGTTAGTGTGAAGACGAACCCTCGTGGCAGACAGATTGAACACGTACTTTCTTATCACTGTCTCTGTCTGCTTTATCACGAGGAACCAACGTACTTTCACGAACCCACACGATCCTTTCACACATTAGATTTGGCCATCTGCTCACCATCACTCTTACCTCATTTCAATTTGTCTGTTGAGAAGGCCCTGCATAATAGTGACCACTTTTCTGTTATCCTTTCTCACGATTATGATACGGGTGGAAAAACCTTTCCACCTACGTATTCTTATGGTCGTGCAGACTGGGCCTTTTTTACGCAGTTGGCTGTGATAACTGCTGCAATGGTCAAAACAGAAAGTGTTGATACTGCTGTTTAAGAAGTCGCCAATGTTTTGATTGTTGCTGCTCATTTATCCATATCAAAGACTTCAAGTCATTCCAACGTTACAAACCTTGGTGGAATACTGATTGTCAGACAGCGTATAAGATCCAGCGGAAGTTATGGGGAATCTTTCGCAGATATCCCACTACGGAGAATCTCTTGGCGTTCAAAAGGCAAAAGCAAATGCTCGCAGAGTAAGGCATCGGAGTCAGACGCAATCCTGGATTCGATATGTGTCCTCACTCACTTCGTCAACGTCCAGTAAACAATTATGGAAAAAGGTTAAGGCAGCAAACGGGATGTATCGGGAATTTTCCTTCCCTATTTTACAAACCTCAAACTCTGTCTTTTCTTCCCCAGTCGAATTTGCTAATATTCTGGGTGAAACTCTTCAGAGTATATCGAGTACAACCTCTTATAATTTTCGTTTTCTCGAGATTAAGAGGCGTGCAGAACGTACCCCGATAAACTTTTCTACTTGTTCCTTTTTTCCATATAATTGGATTTTACGATGACTGAGTTAAAAAAGACACTCTTACCAACGCACAATACAAGTCCTGGACCGGATGGAATCACTTACACGATGCTACGCCTTCTGAATCCTAACTCTCTAACCAACATTCTTTTTTTTATTCAACAAAGTTTGGAAGGAGCATTGCTTTCCCTCCAACTGGAGAGAATCCATTTTGATTCCAATCCTTAAGCCAGGAAAGTAGGCAACATATCCTCTGAGTTACCGTCCCATTGCTCTGACGAGCTGCTTCTGTAAGACATTTGAACGTATGGTTAATACTCGTTTAGTGTATGTTTTAGAGAAAGAAAAGTGTATTTCTCCTTTGCAGAGTGGAATCCGCAAGGGCCGATCCACCCTTGATAACCTTGTTTTCTTAGAATCCCAAATCAGGGATGCCTTTGTTAAGAGAAACCATTTGGTTTCTCTTTTCTTTGATATAGAAAAATCATACGACCGAACATGGCGTTATGGGATTCTCCGTAATAGGCATGATTTTGTCTTAAGGGAAATCTTCCCATTTTTATTTTTAACTTTTTAGCTGTTCATTATTTTCATGTACGCATTGGTCACTCATCTTCTCATAAATTCATGCAAGATCAAGGTGTTCCTCAGGGTAGCGTTTTGAGCGTTACCCTTTTTAATATTCATATGAGTAGCATATTTGATCACCTTCCACGTTCAGTGCGAGGAAGGCTTTATGTTGACGATCTACAAGTCTCTTTACAAAGTTCAGATATGCGACTAATTGAGACACATCTGCAAACAACTGTCAATTGATTAGTTAAGTGGTGCGATCAGAATGGACACACGATCTCTCCTTCCAAGAGCAGCTGTGTCCATTTTTGCAGAAAAAACGTAACCTACACCCATATCCTTTTATTCATATAGGAATATATTCAAACACCTGTAGTCAGTGAGGTGCGCTTCCTCGGAGTAATCTTTGACTGTAAATTGACTTTCCTTCCGCATGTCCTTTACTTGCGGAAGAAGTGTGAACGATCCCTCAACATCTTAAAAGTACTATCAAACACCTTATGGGGTGCCGATAGAGTCTCGTTACTCCGAGTGTATCAAGCACTAATCCTTTCACGTTTGGATTATGGTTGTGTAGTATACGGTTCTGTTCGTGCATCTGTGTTAAAACGACTGGACACAATACATCATTCTGCTCCGAGAATCTGCTCTGGTGCCTTCAGAACTGCGCCTGTTACCAGCTTGTATGTGGTATGCCATCAACCACCTTTAGAACTAAGGTAGAGGCAATTAAGTGCCAATTATTTTGTTCGTGCCATGTCTGTTCCTTCTCATCCATTAAAACACTTTGCTCTTGCCATTGGTCTCGCCCGACTTTATGAAGCCCGTTCATTTAACATCAAACCTTTTTCGGAAAGAGCAAAGGCTGTTCTAAATGACGCCCACTTAAATCACATAAATATCGGAATATAATATCCTTGCCTTTCCCCCTGGGACATCCAAATTTTTAACTATCACAACCCCTTTTCGGGCTATGACAAAGCAGGCACTCCTGATGTTATTTATCAGCAACTATTTTATTTTCATCGCAGTAAGTATTCAGAATACATACCAGTCTACACGGACGGATCGAAGACTGCAGGACATGTTGAGTGTGGTGTTATTTTTAATAATACCATTTTAAGTTTTAGTTTACATCATTCCATGTCTGTCTTTAGTGCAGAATTAACAGCCATTCTTGTCGCACTTCAACATATAATAGTTTCTAACCACCGTCATTTTTGTGTGTACACTGACAGCATGAGTGCTCTAGAGTCCTTGCACTTTTCCACAGAGCATAGGCACCCCACTGTGATCGAAATACTTCTTCTTCTGCGAAAATTGGAAAGGAAGGGTTTTGATATAGTTTTTTCCTGGGTACCTGGACACGTGGGTATACTTGGTAATGAACAGACTGATACCGCTGCAAGATCCATGTCTGATCACATGCAGCGGCCTGTCTGTTACCGAGATTTAAAGACTTCTACACAGAACTATATCCATCGTGTATGGCAAGAGACTTGGGATCAACAGATCCTCAACAAACTACATAACATTCATCCTTCCACTTCTCATTGGGCAGCACTACCAGTGCGAAGACATGATGCCCGCTTGACTCGACTTAGCATTGGTCATACTCGGTTCACGCACAAGCACCTTCTGTTGGGCGAAAATGCCCCAGAATGTCTTTCCTGTAAAGTCGTATATTCTATTTATCACATTTTAATAGATTGTCCCGTTTTTAACCATCACCGCATCACCTTCTTTCATACATCTGTTTTAACCTTATCTGACTTGGGGGAATCTCCCCACCAAAATCTATTTGCCTTCCTTTTTAAAATTGGATTTTTACATATGATTTAATTTGTGTGTTTCTTTGGATTTTTAATACATTATATGTATGTATGCATGCATGCATATACATGTGTACATATACTTTTATACATATATATTTTTAAAAATATAACTTTTTTTTAACAAATGTTTGGCGCAGCTTGGCAAAGTTGGCTCTTGCGCCATTAAACTCCACATTCACTCACTCACTCACACTTTTAGTGTTCTTTTCATTTAGTCCAGCGAACACAATCGAGTGACTCACAAAATTGTAGTACAAAAAAAAGACACTGATCCTTGCAACAAAACTTTCCTCACAGTTAACTACACTTCTTATCATAGCAGTCATTAAAGAGAGAGAGATTTTTTTAGAGGAGAGCTAAAGGAAATAGGGGGGGATGACATTTTGCAGGGTTACAGAGCCAAGCTATTTTTTTGCCACTATCGACAGCCTCCTCTTCCCGATACCAAGCTGTATAGGAAACTTACGCAATATCACCATTTCTGACCAACCCGTCCCCTGGGCCACTGAATTCAAGAACATAGGGTTCATTCTTGACACAAAATTTAACTTCTTTCCTCACATCCTTGTCGCTCTTCAAAAAGCGACTGGAATGAGCCAAACGCTCAATAGCTTAATTTCTCGAAAGAGTAAGTTTCCAATCAGGCACAAGCTTTTGCTCTATTAATTATTTCTCCGACCAATATTGGTGTATGCAACCCCTATCTGGGCATCTGCATCAATAAACCAGTTGAAAAAATTGCACATTTTTCAGAACAAACACCTTGGAAAAAATATTAATGCTCCTTGATTTGTAAGAAAAGAAATCTTGAACAAAGACCTCAAAATTGACCCAACCCTGGATTTCATTAAAAATAAGTCTAGAATTTTTTTTTAACAGATTACCTTAAATTCCTACCCAATCTATTCGAGTCATCCCTCCATCCCTTTATATCAGGAGTGGCCAAGACGCCGACCGCGAAGACATTTTAGGTAGTCCGCGCGACCATCCCGATAATGTCCTCGGATATTAACAATTTAATTTATAACTTATGACATAGAATTAATGAATTATTTAAAATAAAAATTTACTACAGTTTACGCTTTAAAACCTAAAACAAACTGTGCAAAGTAATACAGTGAATTTGTTGTTTTACAGTGGAGAATTAAATAGAAATAACTTGACAAAAAAAAAGTGGGATGCTTAGATTATATCCAGTAGCCGGCGCGATGATAGCGACGCGGTGAGTCGACTAGTCTAACCGTCACACCCACCCGTTTAGTTTCAGTTCTCAGTTAATCGTCTTAGGCTCCCTTCACACCAAACGACTCCGATTAATTCACCATCAAACTTGTCTGATCGACCAAGATTCGGCTTCGTAATTTCCCGCTCAAGTAAGCCAAGATTCACTTCCCTCCTTCCCACCAGCCGAAACCGGTCCAATCCACTGTCATTCTCATTCACACGTGATTTGGCAGATCAGATTTTCTTCACTCATTCACCAGCAGCCGAGAGCTATTTCTTAAAGAAAAAGCGAATTCAAACTAATAGAGTGTTTATTTTTATTGTTTTTTATGTTATTAGCATGAGTTTGTTTATATACCAATAGATGGCGCTTATATTTTTGTGTGATATTCATAGTATTCTTTTTCATTATCTAAACTAACTCTAGTTCTCTTCGCCGAGTGTGTAGGCTGTATTTTATCCCTACTAATCTTGCGCAAATAATAAAATTAATTTTGCATGTGTATTATTTTATTAAATTTTAGAAATTTGAAAACATTATTCGCTACTTTTTAATACTTTAAAGCAAAATGTGGTTTTTTGGGGGGAGGGGAGGGAATATTTTGAAGGATGTTTGAAATAGCTTCAGAGATCAATTTGATAAGAATTTATTTAATTTTGGGAGAGAAAAAAAAATTAAATATTTAAAAAGATTCCATTTTATTACTACATAGATCTTAGATTTTGTTATATAAAACAAACAAAATGTAAATGGCATGTAAAATTTTTAATTCATTACTGTGTTAGCAAACCATTTTTAGATACATAATCAAAAAAATAGTTGTTATATGCTACAAAAGCTGTAGTATATGACAACATTTGGAGAATGCCTTTTGAAAACATTAGATATATTATTTGTAAAAGTAATTGTGCATTATAATATTGTTGCAATACATATTTATTATTTGTTACTACTTTTCAGACTATTATTACACTTGGTACTAACAGGCAAAATATAAAAATAAATTAATAAATAAAACTGTTCTTATATTTTTTGTTTTATGTATTTCAATTTGAAAATAAACGAATAAGGATACAGTTGTGAAATTAATTGCTTGAAACGTTAAACGTCTTAAAACATTAAAAACAGCATCCATATTCGATAGCAACTGATGGAAGAATGAATGACCCGTGGCGGTGTGATGGCAAATCTCTGTTCATTCAGAATAGCTGTGAATTGGAAAGATTGCTACAGACTCGGAATCGTTTGGTGTGAAGGGAGCCTTACGTTGCAGGTCGCTCGCTTCCTACCGCACTGATACGATAATTTGTTGTTTCAACAACCCACCCAAAATGACTCAGCCAGGTACCAGTGCTAAGAGAAGTAAAATATGCCATTATCACAATGAGTGGGAAGATGATTTCTTTTTTGTTATGGTGAAGGAGAAATGTGTTTGTCCCCCATATGTAACTCAAGTGTGGCACAACCAAAAAAAGCAAACGTCGAGAGATATTTTAAAACCATGCACTTAAAATACGCTACAGACTTTCCAATCAGCAGTGAACTTCGAAAAGTTAAAGTGCATGAATTAAAGTCGTATTTACATGTACAGCAATCGTTATTTACGACACCAGGCACCAAAGCTAAAGCAGTAACATTGGCGTCGTTTAAAATTACAGAAGTTTTGATAAAGCGAAAAAAAAAACATTCGAAGATGGAGAATTGATAAAAGAAGCTTTCTGTAAAGCGGGAGAAGGGCTTTTCCACGATTTTAAAAACAAATCTGAAATAATATCGTAAATAATTAATATTTCTTTGTCGCGTAAACTGTGATTCGACGGACTGAAGCTATGAGTAATAATTTGCAGGATTTATTAAATGGCGATATAAAAGCTTGTAAGTTCCTATCCCTTCAATTTGATGAATCCACCGATATTAGTGACATTGCACAGTTATGCATTTTTGTGAGAATGGTTTTCGAAGATCTGACTTCAAAAGAAGAGTTATTAACTATAATTCCATTGAAAGGACAAACGAGAGGCCAAGATATCTACAATTCATTTAAAAACTTTATTGATAAAACAGGATTTCCAATATATAAATTGGCCTCTATTACAACTGATGGAGCTCCAGCAATGGTCGGGAATCGAATTGGTTTTATTGCCTTGTGCAATAATGATGAGGAAATTCCCAGTTTTACCAGCTATCATTGCATTATCATCAACAGGTATTGTGCTCCAAAATGCTATAGTCTAATGATATAATGCAAATTGCTTTTAAAACCGTCGATTCAATTCGTCCAAGAAGTCTTCAGTGACGACAATTTCGGGCGCTTTTGGAAGAAACTGAATCAGACTACAGAGATCTCTTATTGCACACAGACGTGGGGTGGCTAAGCCGTGGTGCTTTTTTAAAAAGATTTCGTATTCTGTCACCAGAAATAAAAAGTTTTCTACAAATGAAAGGAGAGCACATTACTGAATTGGAAGATGAGAAATGGCTCACATGAAACTAGCTTTTCTCTGCGATATCATTGCAAAAATTAACGATTTAAACCAAAATCTACAAGGAAAGAATAAATGTTTAACAGACATGATGAGCACGATTAAATTTTTCAAAGAAACGATAAAAAGGTATGCGTTTCAATTAAGAAAACATGAATTGAAAAACTTCAAAAACATGGAGGAAGAGTGCACCCATAATACAAACCGAGACTTCCAAGATTTCGCCGAACACTTAGATGTTTTGTTTGAAGAATTTAAAAAAAGATTCGCTGACTTCATTAGGTTGGAAGAAATACTCAATTTTATGATATTTCCATTTAATGAAAATGTCAACATTGATGGAGCATCTGAAAAAATAGGACGTTTAATAGATACCACATCAGTCACGTTCGAGGAAGAAATTATGAAATTAAAAAAAAAAAAAAAAAAGATGCGATATATTTCTTAAATCCAGAGCATCTGGCCATACTGATTTTTGAAAATTAATTTCTGAGGAAACGTTTCCAGATATTTACAAATTGATTTTGTATTTGAAATCATACTTTGGATCGACGTATCTTTGCGCGCGAATCTGCTTTTTCCACCATGAACGCCATAAAAACCAAACATCGGTCGCGTTTACATTTAATTTCGTGTTTACGCATTGCAATAAGCTCGTGCCATCCACAATATGATAAACTTGTCGCAGATATACAGTGCCAAATTTCAACTAAACGATGTGAATAATGATGGTCAATTTTTGATATATGAATACTTTAATTATTTTCGTCAGTAAATTTTTATTTTGTAAACATTAATATTAAGTTTTTTTAGAAAAATTAGATAATTTACCATTTTTTCTTGTTGCCTATAATAATTATATAAACATGTACGTTACGTTAATTTAGCTCTGCCATTGGTAGACCGCCTTCGATTTTTTAAATGTGTAGTAGACCACGGATCCCAAAAGTTTGGCCACCCCTGCTTTATATGATAACTTGGTCCCCAGCTCAGTAAAAAGGAATAGAGTTGCTCTACACCACCTATATCAACGTTTCCCAGCCTTCAAAAATCTAAGGAGATCTTGCATATAGTTTTTGAGAAATTTTATTCAAAATTTTTAGTTTTTGTAACTTTTAAAATTTTATGAAATTTTTAATTTGAATTTTTTAATTATGGTGCAAGATTTCATCTCCATTAAATGATCGTCTCACCCAAATTCTTTTGAATCGGTTTTGCGTGGTAGTTTAATTTCAATTATTCCCCTATTTTTCGCCATCTATTTTGTTTCTCATCTTTTATTTTGCCAATCTTCCAGCAGATGGCACCACAACTATGAACACCTTCTGTGCCGAAACCTTCTGAATTGTTGATTGCATAGAGACACTCCCACCTTTTTATCGTTATACATACGATTCAGCAGTGTTTGTCCTTCCCCTTTATTTTTAACATAATAAATCACGAGCACGATGGCATTTTAACTACTTTTATTCTCCATTTTATTTCTTTTTTCCAAATTCTGTGTCTATTTCCTGTTCAACAAAAGAAAATAACCAATCAGAGAAGAGCAGAGCTTTCAGCCACCTCCCTCCAGGTTGGTGCCTCTTTAAATATGTTCTCTTCCTAGCCAATAGTAATTATTCTCGCTCTCTCGCCTGTAATTTTCCTCACCTACAGGTGTGAAGCTTTCTTGGGCATTATGCGCCCGGTCGCCGATCGGGTTTTTCGGCACCAAATTGGGAGGGCGATTACGGGTGTGTTGTGGCGGAGGTCCGACTCGACGTAGAGGGTTTCCTTTTTCGTACCTCTGGCAACCCTTCTACGTCGCCCCGGCTCACTTTTCCGCCCATTTTTTCAGTGTTGCTGCCACTAGTTTTGTAAAGAATTTATTTCGTACTTTCAAAGAATGACTATTTTCATGAAATGAATTTGTTTAGAAATTAATTTACTTTTCATATATATTTACCAAATTAGTTCATTTTCATATTTAAGTAGAAATTAATTTACTTTTCATATTTATTTAGAACTTAGTTTATTTTTTATAATGAATTTACGTTCCATATTTATTTACAAATTAATTTCGAACGGCATCGGGCTGCTGTTAATAATTTAGATAGCCTCTCTTAAATTTTATGGAACTTTAATTAATTATTCTCTGATTTGTTATTAATTATGATGAGAGGGTAATACTATCTTTTAGTAAGGTACCTCGTATTTTGAAGCAGTGGGTCGCCAATATCGGCGCTCGCTTTGAATACGGTCCCAAATATTTCATTTTATCCGAGGATCTAGTACAGGGGAAGCCAACCCACAGACGCGTGCCACATTGTGGCACGGCACAATTGTAACGGTGGCACAACTTATTGAAAAATTTTAAAGGTTATTACAAATCTAATTTTTTTATTTATAAAAATGCGATTGTCATACATAAAAAAATTTCAAAACTGATTTTAAATGCACTAAATTAATTAAATTAGAATAGAAAATTTGGTGAAATTGTCGAATCGGGCGCCTCTCCGCCAAATTTTGAAAAATCGCCAATTTGATGCGTTTTTGCGTGTTGTGTTTCCGAGTTGCAACCCTACCACAACACGCAACGCCGGAGAGCGAAATTCAAGATGGCGGAAGGGAAATCATCAAAAACCTAGTATTTTAAAGTTTTGAAACGAAAAATCGCTGCAAAAATTATGTATCTAAAAATGGCAAAATAATTTCACTTACCTTTAAAAAATGCTACCTTTTTTCCAACATTTTTGATGGCGATGTGTTCCCTACAGAAACTATACCAGTCTGCGACTGCATATTTCTGAGGGCACCTTCCAAAACATTTACGCATCACTAACAAAACCGTACACACATATCCATGTTACTCAATTGAAACCAAGACCCTTCTCAATTCAATAGGTTTCCCACATTTCGGGCAAACGTATGAAGAAGCAATAAACCTTCTTTCATGCCCCATTCTAACACGGCTTTCTTTCCAAACACAGGCAGCAAGGCAAAAAATCTTTCAGAATATTCATCATACTTTTGCATGCATTCATTCAAATTAATCCTAACAGCATCGCTGGACATCATAGCAAATCTTTTGAAATTTATGTGGAGAAAGAAATCAAAATATTACCTGTAAAAAGTAATTCTCAAAACAAAGAAAACGAAGCCGAACAGCTGACCCAACCGGAGCAAAAGAAATAACCGTTTCCTCATTAATGGAATTTTTAAAGTAATAAGAAAAGCCGAATTACGAATGCGCTAACTTGCCGCGATATCGTTAAAACTGTAAAAATTAAGGAAATCTACTGCGCATGCGCCAAATTTCGTCAAAAAAAACTCGACTACTTCCAGTGGCGTAACGGAGAATTTACGGCCCCCCTCCCCTGCAAAATCAGATTTTGAGCCGTAGCCGGATCTTATGCAATCAGCATCGCTCAGGCTTTGGGACCCCTAGAGTCTGGGCCCCCGCGGTGCAGGGGTGGTGGGGGTATACGTTACGCCACTGACTCCTTCACTGGAAAACAAATTCAGAAGGGTTACCAGATTCGGCACATTTATCGATTTGGTATGAAAACACTTGGCGCGAGAGGCACCCGATTCGACAAATCAACCGAAAATTTTTATGCAAACATTACTCCTTCATCCTGGGGGCTGCGGTAGCCCAGTGGTTAAGGTATCCAACCATGGCAGGCATGTCATGAGTTCGATCCCAGTACCACTAAAGACCCGCCGTGTAGGGCAGCGATGCACGTTAAATCTGTCGAGAGCTGAAACGTCCTCCCGTTGGTGTGGTGTGGTAGTTAGGAGAGGGGGTGCCAGCTCAGGTGTCATCCACGTCACTTGACCATGGTTCAAAATTACGTGGTCCATCGCCGAAAGCCTTCGTGCAACTGAACAGTACGACGTTAATGTTCACATAGACCTGTTTTCTATAATTGAAAGCAATTTATTCTAAATTGTATGTTTAATTGTTATACCAAATATATATACATAATTTATGACTATATATATATATATATATATATATATATCAGTAGCGCACACAGGATTTTTTGAAGGGGGGGTCCGGGGTCGAAGGTTCACCATTCTTGTATCATGCTGCTTTTGAATTCGTCGATTTTCGGGAACAAAGCACAGTAAAAAACTAATTGTTGACTAAATAATTAGCATTAATTAATAAAATTAATCATTAATAACAAATGCTCAAAAAAATTTTACGTACTATATACTTAGAATTTAATCAATCAAAAAAAAGTCAAGGGCTATGGGGGGGGGTCCGGACCCCCAGGACAATCCCCTGTGTGCGCCACTGATATATATATATTTAAAACCTCAATTTAATTAGAATTCATTATTACTATTCGTATTATTATTATTGAAGCCTAGTGGCTGCGTGGTAGTGTATCGTGTTTCCACGTCACACGTCTCGTGCTGGGCAGTTGTGTAACGGAGAATATTAGGGCCCCCCTGGAAACTCAGGTTTTGGGCCCCAAGCCCAAATACATTAGTCTGGCCCTAGAATCCCTGCTTCCACAATTAGGGGGTTGCGGGGATGTACGTTACGCCATTGGGGCTGAGCAAGATCGACTCAGCCTTTCATCCCGTCAGTGGATCGATAAATGAGTACCAAGCTTAATTGGGAACTGAACACTGGGGGTTTCACGTCGGACCGTCTTGACCGCAACATCTGCACTTGCACCCCAGTGCCTAAGGCCACGTAAGCTGAGATGCTCAGTAGGCACTGAGTTCAGTTTATTATTATTATTATTATTATTATTATACATAAGAGAGCAAATTAACTTGTGCCTAGGGCACCATCGAACCTAAAATCATCACTGATGATTGAAAGTATTATATTTGATTAAATTTCCTCGATGAATGTGTGAAAGGTCGAATCAATAACTAGATTAAAATAATTGGTATTGTAGGGTATTTTATTACATGTTTAATAGGAAACTAAATACCAACTGGAACGCTTATTCAAGAATCCTTTTGTAAGCTTTTGTGTTTTAAATTTCAAACTACAGAACTAGGAAATGTTTCCAGAACTGTGCTTTACCAACAATTTCAGTCGATTATTAATTATTTAAGAAAAAAAAGTGGTTATTTGATAATGCATTCAAATGAGCCTCCAGTCAAAATACTTTTGTAACTTAATATCAGTAAATTAATGGGTGGAAATTAAAATGATTGCTAGCTGGAATATTTCCTTGTAATGATGTAATTCAAAACCTATTCCTCCCTGCATAGAATTCTATACGTTCCATTGTTAACCTTATAAAAGGACTGTAGCATTGGCGAAGGAGTACATCATTATAGGGAAAACGTATAGTCTTACATTTCGGGAACGAAATGAAACATGATTTTTCAAACGAATTAAGTGGAAATACTGAGATAAACGAATTGAACCATGAAAACAAAGGAAAGGATTTCGGAAAAATTATATTCCATTATTAACTTTTCTTCCCCGTTAGAAAAGTCCTCCTATTTCGAAAGCCCTTTTTATGGGGGAGGGGGTTGCTTAAGGCTGTTTTCGGTCAATGTTAAAGGATAGGGATGAAACGGCAAAGACATTTGTGGGCAGGAAAAAGCTCGAATAATAATAAAAAATTTTATGGATATAAAGAAAATAATTGTTTAAAGGATAGTGTTTTTTGAATTTTGATTTTTTGGAAAATTACACAGTTTTCAGCATTTTTGCAAAATGAAATTTGACTTTTCTATGTTAAAGTATAGGAGGTGGAAACGCAAAAGACATTTTAACAGAAAAAAACATTTTTTTTAGAGTAGAATTAAATAGTAAAAAAGAAAGCAAGCTTCCCTCTTTGGACTAGTGTAGCCAGAATTAAGTTTTATGTTTTTCTTAATTAACTTTTTTTAAATTTTAAGTTCATTCTGAATTATTTTAGGCGTAGTTAGGACTATCTCAAACAGATGGCACCACCATCGTTTGAAAAGCGAATTTATTCTTGGCTACGAATACTTATTTTTGGCGATATCTTTCTGAAATATAGCCGCCAGCTGAAATTATGGTAACTTGCAAATTGTTACAAATAGTGGACAATGGAAAAGATTTATGATGTACAGAGATTTAACATCTCAAATCTGACGAACTTTCCGATTTAGGAAAAGTTTTAAATATTTTCTGCATGTGTGCTTTTTAAAAAAATCGTTTATAATTATACAGCTTAGATTTTTTTGTCTGTTATTGAAGGAATGTCTGTAAGAATATTTAAATTCTGCGAAATGACTTAACGAAGAATGAAAGTATACTTACTTTATACTTGATCGAAAGTTGTGAATTAACTCTAAAGAACACAAATTACTACCCTTGCTCACAAATTAAAATTTTAATCTAATAATTGTAATGCAATTATTATTATATTATTATTTTTTTTTAACTAACAAAAAATTTTTCCCATCGATTTTATATTTGACGTAAAACTTTACCATAAACCATTGGAACAATTATTAACACAAAAATATTGTTCTCTAATTTAATTAACAGAAACTTATTTTTTCAATTAATTATGTTCAGATTCTAAGCCGCACCCCAAATTCACAGCACAATTTTGTGAAAAAATAGTGTGTAAAATATATTATCGAAATATGATATATTTACGGAATGAAAAGTGGCTGCGATACCCTTAGTGGTCAAGGTAACGTACTCGTGGCTGGCGTGTCATGAGTTCGAGCCTAGTACCGCTGAAGTTCTGTCGTGTAGGGGCGCGATGAACGTTAAATCTGAGAGCTAAAAACGTCCTCCCTCATTGGTGTGGTAGTTAGGAGATGGGAGGTGGGTCAGGTGTCGTCCTCGTCACTTGACTATGATTCAAAGTTACGAGGTCCGTCACCAACCTCGTGTAGCTGATCAATATGACATTTATATTCAATCACTAACTAAACGAAATAAAAAAAATAATAAAAGTGAATAATTAATTTGCTTTACCAGCATTAAAAACTTTTTCAGTCTTCGAATCTAAGCTGCACTCAGAATTTTTGTAGCCTAAGTATCGGGAAAAAGTGTGGCTTAGATTCGAATAAATTCGAAGAAAAATTCAGTGTAATGAATGTTCGCTACATGTCTAAAGACATGTGCCAGTACAGATATACGATAATTTAATGGAAACCATCTTTCAAAAATTAAAAGTACAAAATATCTATGATTTAGAGAGCGAAACTAGGGGGCAAGCATCTTCTGAACGATGGAGATATGAGAGATCGTTGAGACTCTCATCTTTTTTCAAAGAAATTGCTTGCAGGAAAAAATCTACTCCGTGTTCGAAGCTTGTGATGCGCATTGTGTATGGTAGAGACTTATGCAATGCAGCAATGAAATATGGATTGGCAAACGAGGAGATCGCTCGAAGCAGTATGAGAGGGAATATTCAACTGAAGTAAAAATATGTGGGGCTTATTTGTGGACAAAGATAAACCCTTTTTTGTGTGCTACACCCGATGGATTGGTTGGTGATGATGGACTCATAGAAATTAAATGCCTTATTCTGCGAGATTTGAATCAAATCTGCTGGAATTTTTAATTACAAAAAAAAAAAAAAAAAAAATAGTCTAGGTTTCAAATTTTCCAATGAAAGGGGAATCTATTTACCATTAAATCATAAATTTTACTTTCAAATACAAGGTCAGTTATTTATTACACAACGGAAATGGTGTGATCTGTATTTATGGTGCAAAAGGATTTGTTAACTCTGCGTATAGAGGCAAACGAAGAGTTTGGAAAGGAATTATTCCAAAACTATAGAAAAGCTTTTTATTTTAAATGTGTTCTTCCTGAAATTTATGATGGAAGAGCACCACGAAATATACCTTGAGGGAGCCGTTATATGTAGAGGAATCTAGTAGAAGCAAAAAACAGAAAATGATTGATATAGGTTAGAAATGAAACCTATATATTATCGAATGATTATTTGATTAACGTCAAGCTTTGAAGCTTCACTGGGACTATCGCCGACCTCGTCATTTCGATCAAGTGACGAGGACGAAATCAGAGCTGGAACCTCAATCTCCCAAAATTTCCACCATTAGCAACATATAGTATCATCTACTTCAAACATCTGCTTTGAGGTTCAGCCTTCTACATAGCGGACGGCCGCGGTAGCCGAGAGTGGTATAGGTATCGGACCGTGGCTTGCCTTGCCACGAGTTCGAGCCCAATACCATTAAAGACCCGCCGTGTAGGGCAGCGATGCACGTTAAATCTGTCGAGAGCTGAAACGTGTCCTCCCGTTGGTGTGGTGTGGGAGTTAGGAGAGGGGGTGCCAGCTCAGATGTCGTCCACGTCACTTGACCATGGTTCAAAATTACGTGGTCCGTCGCCAAAAAGCCCTCGTGTAGCTGAACAGTGCGACGTTAATATTCAATCAATCAATCAATTCTACATAGCGGATCTTCAGCAGGGACACCAGAATTCAAACCGACGATGCAACACCACGTCGATCACGAGTTCGTAACCATGAACTCTGCCTACTGACCTCCTATATCTTCGAACAGGATACCGTAAAAAACTGTCCGTGATATATATTTTTTATAATTAAGTATAGTACTTAGCCATTTATTTGGATTCCTACATAGAATGAAACTGTTTTGTCACCAAATATGCCCAAAAATTAAACAATAATGCAATTTTCTTTGATTTAAATATAAATGTTAACTTCCAAATTGAAAATTGTTATTGACATATATATTCATTAAATAAACATAAATTTCTTAGAAAAAAATAAAAGCAATGTTTATATATTATATGCTTGATTAATTGTGCTTGATAATTAATTGCCAGCCTATTTTCTCTCCCCCCTTATAATGATATTTTAATCGTTCTCTAAAGTTACAAAAGTAATTTTAATTTCAAAATATCTCTCTTCTTTCTTTCTTCCTTTTTTTTTTTTTTTTTTTTTTGCTGAACATGAAATAATTTTGTAATTCTTATTTTCATTTACGTACCATTTTCTTATAAAAAAAATATTTTTTGATTTTAAAAATTATTTTACAAACATACGTAAAATAATGGTCAAAACCATAATTAACCAGTTTTTAATGAAATAGCTGCATACTATCTTAGAAAAATATCAAAATTGATAACCTTAACCTTAACATTTAAAACTACTTTTTTTAAAAAGAAAACTCTATTCAAAATTGTTTCCCTTAAACCTTTAATAATGTAATACAGGTGTAAGTGTATACTTAATTGGAAATTTCTGAAACATTTTTTTTGTACATAAGAACTTTATTTTGTAATACTTTTAGAAACATTTATTATTCCATTATAAAGAATATTAAATCGTTTTTCTTTATATGTAGTGCCTACTAGATTGTGAATATTCCATTGTTTACTGTACCGGGACCAACAAAACAAATTTATTCACGTTAATACATTGTTTTTGCACAACTAAAATCGTTTTGTAATGGAAAATGAACTTTTTTTATTTTTGGATAAAACACCTATAATCAAGAGAGCGAACAACTTATTGACATTTTAAGACATTTGATGGTAAAATCTATATTAAAACAAGAACAGCTCCTAAAATTTAGATTGCAAAATACATAGGATTTTTTTTCCATAGTTAGAAACGAATAAAGCATTCATAACAAAATTATCAGAATCCATGAGTCGAAAAAAGTAAGAAAGCCATTTATATCTCTCTCATGGTCAAGAGTCAACACTATTTCCCCCAAAAAAAAAAAGAACAAGTATTTCGTTTCACAGTCGTAAAGACTGTGGCCCTCTTCCCCTGCAGAGAAAGGGAGGATTCTATTGAAGGAAGTGCGCTACACACACACACACAGAATTTTTTTTTTTTTTTTTGCCTTTTCAAAATCAACCAAAAGCGGAGAGCAGAGTGCACGCGATCTTCTCTTCAAACAATTAAATCTCACCAGCAATGGACATCCAATAATTCACAAAATAGCTGTAAATTTATGTTTCGAGATATCTTTCCGATTTTTCGAAATTGTCCATAATTCTGGAGATTCTTCGTATAATAAGGACCATTATAAATTTATCATCTTCCATCCTCTCAAAAATTGACACATTTGTTGAGTAATTCAGAGTACCACTGAATTGTACCTCTGTGAAATAGGTTGCCAACCCCAGTTCTATTGTATAAAAGTAAAATTGTATCATACTGTTTGTTCATTAAAATGTGAAATTTAATTTTCATTGCTTTAAATCCACCTATTCTTCCTTTAAAATCATTTGTTCAGGAAAAAATTAAACAGTTTCGTTCTGTACATCATTTATCTAGAGAATTGATCGACAAACTGTGTTCCACGAGTCCCAATAAAAAAATGGGAAAGAAAAATTACAAATATGCATGCAAATGGTTTATTTATGTTCTCATGAAATTCGTTTAGCCACAATTATCTAAAGATCATAGACTAAAATTTAAAAATTTTATTTATACATAATTTGAAAATTTTTTGAACTTTTATTGTAATATAATAAATGAATTTTAAAACTTTATTTTTATGCAGTAGATTGTGAATATACTATTGTTTGCCATCGAAGTTCCACAGTAATTTTATACTAGTTAGTACAATGTTTTGAAACCTTTTACATTTGTGGGGGGAAAAGCACCTATAATAAAGATAAAAAAATTTTATCGACATATGAACTGATTCGATGCTGAAATTTAAATTTGAAAGCTAGAAAGACCTACCTCTTATAAGGATTACCAATTCATGCCATATACGCAGAATTTCTTCTCACACAGCTATGAACATTTTCATGCCATTCACAAAATGTATTTAGAAAGTGAAAAATCTATTTTTAACGCGATTGGCAAGCAAAACAAAATCTTTACAAAAACGAGATTGAACCACGGAATGATGAAATGCCACTGCGAGATAATTTCCAAAAAGCTTGCCCGTCGATGGTTTGTGTAAGAGATTGTGAACACATATCTCAGTTTACTAAGTATAATGCATGCGTAGGCGACATTTGATGATCACAAATTTATATTATCAATGAGTAAAATAACATTAAAATTACATCATAAAAGCTTTAATAAAAAATAAAGTATTTTTTTTAAAAATTGTCTTTACACCATAATATCAAAATATGTTTATCTATAAGTGACTTTCCTAAATATTATTATTTTAAGATATATTCCGCTACGGCGAAGGTGTTTCCACTCGAAAGGAAGCATGTGCCATGCCCTAAGGGGTCCAAGAGTTGAGAAAAAAGTTGGATGATTGACCAATGTGTCCAGACATGGGAGAAGTCTTTTTCATGGTCAAGATTCACTCTGCTGCTTTGACCCCTGCCTCGAAAAAGGAAAAAAAAAAGCTAACATTTATTTTGTACTAGTTTGACGACCATCACCCTCCCTTAGCCACCCCACCTCGCGTGTTCCCTTTCGCTTTGAAGGGGAGAACCCTCATTGAAAAGCAAGCTTGACCTGGGAGAGAAATTTGTTGCCCATCTTGGGAATCTTAAGACAAATATTTGTGCCCAAAATTTTGGTAATAGCCAACGCCATCTAGATGTCATGTAAGGTGTTAAGCTAATGGCCTTAAAGCCACCTGCTCGCTGCTAA
>BMAU01009874.1:0-28969 GCA_019973935.1 Trichonephila clavipes | reverse complement strand
ATATATATATATGATAACTAGCTGTACCCGGCGCGTTGCTACGCAAACAACTGAAATAAATTTAAGAAAAATAATTTTAAAGGAAAATCAGTACACAAATATTCAATTCATTCAAAGCCGTTTCGAAAAAATTGTGTGATTACAAAGTTCAGTTTCAATTAGATGTTTATTGAAGTGCTGCGGGATACACAATATTTCTTGTTTTTCCATCTGGTGCGTAGACGAATAAATCAGAAGGTTTTCCGACACGTGAGCAAGCCACATAGAGCTGTCCATGTGAGAAGCATGGATTCTCCAAATTTAATCCACACACTTGTAACGATTGTCCTTGTGCTTTGTTAATAGTCATTGCGAAGACGAGTCGCACCGGGAACTGTAAACGTTTGAATTCAAATGGCATATCTGTCGGGATCATTGGGATACGTGGCAACAGGACGTCTTCACCTTTGAATTTTCCAGTCAAAATTGTTGCCTCGATAACATTGTTCATCATTTTCTTGACTGAGAGTCTGGTTCCGTTGCAAAGTCGTGGTGGATTTATGTTTCGAAGAAGTATGATGGGTACACCAATTTTCAATGTAAGAACGTGCAGTGGCATGCCTGGCAAATCAAGCGAATTCAAGAATTCAGTTGGATAGTTGACAACCTCATCTTGATTCTCCACAGTATCGATGGACTTATATGTTGTCGTCTCACTGGGTATTCCATGCTGAATGGTGAAGTTGATGGTATTGACATCGATGTTTTTGGCTGCTAATATAGCACGCGTACTGAGCCACTGATGGTTTTTGTAGTTTTGTGCAATGTTTGGGAAAACTTTTTGCACCAATTTGTTGATGCTTTCTGTTATCTTACAGAAGTTTGCTGGCAGGGTGATACATTGTGTAGATTCATCAATTTCCATTCGCCCATTTCCAATATCCATTAGTTGTTTTGCAAAATTTCCAGCCGATGCATCCGTTGTAGTTGTACACGCATGTTAGTTTTCAAAGTCAATTTCTGTAAATGACGCCATAGAACTGATGATTTAAGACATGCATGAAGTTCATCAGCGGGTGTTGATCGTGGTATAATGGGCAGTGTTTGTCGAAAATCACCAGACAATAAAATGAGTGCGCCACCGAAGATCCGTCTGTTTCCTCTGAAATCTCGCAGTGTACGATCAAGCGCTTCCAATGCTTTCTTGTGAGACATTGTACATTCGTCCCATATGATAATTCGACACGTTTGGAGTACTTTTCCCATTCCAGAGTTTTTGCTGATGTTGCATGTTGGTGCCTCAGTGTTTTGCAAATTCAACGGCAGTTTCAATGCTGAATGCGTTGTTCGGCCACCATCCAAAAGAGTTGCCGCAATTCCAGATGATGCAATAGCCAGATGCACTATTATTTTGTGATCATATGGTTGCCAAAATTAGTGAAAGAAGAAAAGTCTTGACTGTACCACCGGGCGCATCTATGAAAAACAGTCCACCGCTTTGTTCTGTGATTGCATGCATAATTCTGTCATACACAATGCGTTGTTCTAGAATCAACTGCGGAAGATTTGTCCTAATGAATGTCCCCAGTTCGTCAGAATCATAGTGTGTTTCTCGTTGCAAATCACGATCAAAAAGGTTGTTTGCAGGTCGGTTTGAAGAGGGGCATTCCCAGTTGCACCAGTGCCTTGTTAGCGATTGTCAAACATATGTGTTCAATCAAAATCAATGCTTCATTATGCACGTTTGGTGTGAATTGAATGTCCGGATTTTGATTCGCAGCGCGCAAACGATGTAGAATATCTTCACTCATGTAGTCCTTGTATTTTTCTTAAAGATCTTTTGGATTAGATGGGAAGCAGGTTGTTAATATTATGGCAAATAGCGTGCGTATTTGCTGTGGTCGAGCAGTATTCGATGCATCAGCTAGTGCAGTGTCCCAATGTGCATCATTCTCAAGAAGATTTAGTTCTTGGCAAGCTTGGCGATAAGTAGCGCACAGCTGACCGTTGACTGTTCTTAAATCTTGGAAGGATAATTGGTCCACGTATATTGATCAACAGCAAGCTTAGATAGAAGCATTCTGTATTGTTCGGATGAACAGTGTACAGACGACCCAATGCATCACTGGAATATAAATTGGTATGTCCTTCAACTGCTTTACCTTGTTTGCGACGTTGAAACTTTTTAGTCGATGCATTACACGTGTAGAATTTCAGTACTTCAGAATAAAGCAAAGTTTTAGCAAAAAGATCATCTTGGCACAGTGAGTAAAACGCAGTTAAAGTTGTTGCCGGTGGAACCAATGCTCTTGCACGTACATTATCTGCTGTAAAGTACACGCGCTGTCCATTCTCGAGATGCACCACCAAGTGTACTACTGTTGAATGTCGTTCATGGATTGGAAATGATAAGATGTGCCATACTGCAACAAATCTGGACGACCATATGCGCGAACGTATGTCATCGCATCTTGTGCGTATTCATGCATGTGCCGTGGATTCCCCGTGAATGTAGACGGTAATATGGCCATTCTTCCCAATTCGTTTGGATTGACGTTACCATCATTAACGTTTGCGTCTCGTAAATGGATGTACTGTTCAGAACGCAACTCGGTTTGATTCAATCGAATATATAATAGCCGTTCGGTTTCAATCTTCGCGTACATGTCGACGATATATTGATGGAACAATTGTCTACATTTCAGAATGTGGTTCTCAGCGTTTTGACGAATCATCAGTCGATACGAATAATAATTCATGGCACTGACTTTCTTATTCGTTCCCTCACCTGTTTGTGGATTTATCATTTTGATGTTAAAATGATATCCATCATCTCCTCACCAAAACAGAATCGGATACTGCAATCCGTCGTATGAGCGATGAGTTTCGGAGACTCGCTGAATGTCACCACTTCTGCGATGAAGAATTATGTCGTGCGATTCAAATTCTTCGCCAACTATAACGATCGCCACTTCATCGATTGTTGGTGCATTGAACTGTCTCTCGTGTTGGCCAACGGGTCTTTTGTCTGCTCGAATCACAACTGCATAGTCATCGGCTGGCATTCGTTGAATGGCGGTTTTAAACAACCGAACTAATTCATTGTGTTGATCGAAAAGGCCTTGTAACGCACCCACAATTTCTCGTCTAGTGCCCGCATTATAATGACATCGTTGTTCAATTTGTTCATCACTGTTTGCCATAAAATAAATTTGAAGGAACTTGTGATCTGCGTCCGGCAATGGTAGAAGCGATCCGGCATGATGATAAATTTGCCCTTGGACTCTGAATGTCGGCATGTAATTTTCGCGCACGATGTTCGTTGCACCGAACGATGTCATTTGGAAGCATGAATTGTACTTGCGGATGTTTTCCAAGAAATGCTTCGACACACGTGTAACACCAGATAGAAACGTTGACAGTGGTTCGGGTGGTGAATGTAATTCTGGTAGCTTAACTTTTCCACTGGCACAGCACATTCCACGCGTTTCATTTTTAAATTTGAGTGCACTACAATACATGCAAATTTTATCCATTTTTCCAATGACGACATTTGGATGAAGACTGTAATCATTATTACTGTCATAATGGAATGCACTAAGATTCAAATCAGCGTGCAGTGTTCGTCTTGATCGAGCAGTGCTTATTCGAACATTTTGCAGCCTTCTTTCCCGTAATTCAGTTGTCTCAAAAGAACGGTTCTGATTAGAACGTATTCGATCAGTTTCTAATCTTACTTCTCGTTAGTCAGACGATTCAGACGAACGGGTCTCAGTGGCGTGTACTCGAAGATTTTCCAGCCTTAATGCTCGTCTGATTCTGAGGCTTGTAATACTCTTCTCTTTCGTGCTTGAGGTGTAGATCGGCCAATTGCTCGTCGCTTTGGAGGCATAATTATACAGGAACGACGTGATGCTTTTGAATTTATAAAACGTCGCAAAGTCGCAGATGGTATAAGATGCTAATAAGAAGGAAAAAAACCGCACAGCAAATGCGTTCGGAATGTCAATCAGCAGTCAAATCCTTCACATACACATTCGATGATCTTCGTAAATTCACTGTAGAAAAGGAATATAATCAGCTCACGGAAACTACAAATATTCAATCCAATTGAAGTATTTATCTAAATTAATTCAGCTTACGTTGAAATGCACAAAATTATTCGAAAAACTCTCCCAAATATAAAAATACGCACAATATTGTATGTTTAATGTAAGCTAGATATGAATTTCACAACCTACACAAATTCTTATGTCACTCTCGACTCGAAATGTCATCTATCGTTCGCTTCATTTGTTTCAATTCATATCAGCATGAACTGCAACGACAATATATGAAATTCATTAGAATGACATCTTCACATAATCAAATACATAGTTTACGATTCTAGAAAAGACATACAGGTAAACAATCATTTTTATAGAGACAGAGAAGAGAAGGGAATAAGAGATAGAGAAGAGAAGAAGAGAAAGAGAAGAGAAGAAGAGATAGAGAAGAAAAGAAAGTTTATAGTTTTATTTTACTTATCGCACCAAAAATATATTTTGAGAACTTTTATTTATACGAATTCGTATAGATATCTATTAAAATCAGTATTGAACTTGATACATGGAAGCGCCATCTGGTGGTAACTTCCATTAATACGAATATCATATTCGTTTCCTCTGTGTAAAAATACATGTTCATAATGATTTTCATGACAATCGGTTGAACGGGGCAGAAGTTGTTACTCTGCAGCGCCACCTGGTGGCGAGTGGCATCAATGAGCATATTATACAAACCTTCTCCGTGGAAAAATTCATATATATACCAATTTTCATAAGAATCGGTACAGTAGTTTTTGAGTTCATCGATGACATACAGACAAACATTCATTTTTATATATATAGATAGATAGATATATATTGTTCAAATTTTCAATCGCGCAATAGAATACTTTCTATTCATCCGTTCAAAGTCGGGGTTGACAAATTGGTTTTTTATAAAGGGTGTTTTTTTTAGAGGTCTAGAACTTTAAATTGCAATAAAACAACAATGTATTATTCGATTGACATGAATTTTTTATTCGAAATATAATCTTGTGGCATTACATTTTAAATATGATTTCTGGCATACGGACTGCCACTGCTGGCTCGGATGTAGTCAATCTGGACGTCCAATTTTCGATGACTTTTTCCAACATTTGTGGCCGTATATCGGCAATAACACGGCGAATATTGTCTTCCAAATGATCAAGCGTTTGTGGCTTATCCGCATAGACCAATGACTTTACATAGCCCCACAGAAAATAGTCTAGCGCTGTTAAATCACAAGATCTTGGAGGCCAATTCACAGGTCCAAAACGTGAAATTAGGCGGTCACCAAACGTGTCTTTCAATAAATCGATTGTGGCATGAGCTGTGTGACATGTTGCGCCGTCTTGTTGGAACCACAGCTCCTGGACATCATGATTGTTCAATTCAGGAATGAAAAAGTTAGTAATCATGGCTCTATACCGATCACCATTGACTGTAACGTTGTGGCCTTCATCGTTTTTGAAGAAGGATTCCACCAGCCCATAAAGCGCACCAAACAGTCAGTTTTTCTGGATGTAACGGTGTTTTCGACATACACTTGCGGATTAGCTTCACTCCAAATGCGGCAGTTTTGTTTGTTGACTTAGCCATTCAACTAGAAGTGCGCTTCATCGCTAAACAAAATTCGCTTATGAAAATCGACCATTATTTTCGAAATAAAATTGCACAATTTGAAAGCGTTGTTCAGGCGTGAGTCTATTCATGATGAATTGCCAAACCAAACTGAGAATAAATCACTTGACAGCTGTTAAATCGGTCGCCACCTTGGAAAGTAATGCCAACTTAAATTTCTATACCTGGAAAAAAACACTCTGTATTACTTGCTCCTAATTTGCTGTGTTTAACTTTTTTTGGCAAGTTTATGTGCAAAGCTTCTTCAATATCATGAATGTTATCTGTCCAAAACTAAGGTTATGATCCATTCTGTTATAAAGATGTAGATGCTTTAGATAACTATCTGTTAAAGTATAAATAAATTTAATACAACATCGCGAAAAACATTTTTTATATATAGAGAGATTAAAACAATGAGATTATGTTCTTATTTATATAATAGATATATTGCTTTTTAAATTATATTGAGATAGATGTATACCTAATCTTCTATTTTATTATGATTTATCGGGATAAAAAAACTTCTTTTACATCTTATATGTATATAAAAGTTTAAATAGAAAACGATCACAATATAATTACGTTTTTGATTCTTTGAAACAAATTAATTCTCTCTTAATCACGTAAAGATCAGTATCTTCCTAAAGACAAACCTTAAGTGAAAATAAGTTTAGTCTTTTTTTTCTCTAAAACTGCTTAATTTTTTTTTTTAGTTGGTGGAAAAAGAAATATTTTTGGATATAAATGATAAAAATGTTTTGCAAAATGGGGTAATACATAAATCTTGTTTACCCCCTCAACAGTAATATATAACACCAGAGTATTTCTCTAGACGCATTGCAGTAAATAGAAGTAATGGTTGATTAGTTCGAAAAAGAGAGAAGTTAAGAGAGGCATTATATATATATTTCTTATGTGATTGTCCCTAATGAGAGAGAGAGAGAAAACAAATCTTGAACTGGCGACGGCAGATAACATAATTTTTGTGAACATAGAATACATTTTGGAGATGACTTATGGGTTTACGCAGTTTAGCTTAGTAATTATGATAAATCGAGAAAAGTATCGAATTTAAATATAGTAAAAAGGGATATAAATAAAAGAAAAGAAAAAAAATCTTAAAAGTTAAAAGTGAGTTGTTTTGGCAAATGTTTTGAGATTATTTTGCTGTGTAATGTTGATATACATCTCCAAAACATTGGTGATCTTTGGTGCGTTTCCGCACATTTTAGCAATTATCCTTAAAATGGTGTCGGATGTTACCATAACTCGTAAATAAATGACTGGTATCAAGATGTTAATATGTAAATAACGTAGCAGGCACACATACTTAACAAAGCTAAGTCGCACAGGTCATAATAAAGGGTCGGATAATTTCATTGAAATATGGATTTAATTGGTATAAATAAAAATAAGTTGAAATTTTTTAGAACTACCTAACATATTATTTAAATAAAAATTAAAAACATAATGCATTCTCTATAATAATACACAAAAATATATTTTTCTTTTTCAAAATTAAAATTTTGGCAAATAAAATATTAGATTTTTACTTATAAATTTACTAATAAAAAGTAAACTGATTTTTGGTGATATTTTTAAAGAAAGTTCTGCCACACTATAAGCCTTTATAAAAAGTTATCGTAAATATCTCCAAATTTGGCACACACACACTAGGCTGTGTTGGAACTAGTTTAACTTTTTGAGTCTCTCTCATTTAATTTTTATTATACTCATAATTACCAAAGAAAATATTATCCATAACAGATTGAATAATGTGCTCAAGTATATCGCCAGAATTACCCCATATTTTTCGCAAATATTAGCAATGACGGGAATTTCCGCCCTCCGTTGCCAATGGTTAACAATTGTCTCAGTTCATATCGTAGCTGGATAAGATTGATGTCAATGTAATGACTCAAATTGAGGCAAAGTTTGGTTTTAATTGTCATTTGCTGCATAACTTCTGAAATAAAATTTTTCTCAAAGGCAATCGAAACTTTTTATCATCTCTTTTACTTTAAAATTAATATGAGGTTAAAAAATTTCGTTTTTGAAAATTTCTAAAATATAGAGGGAAAAAATAAAAGTCTTAAATGCTAAAGGAGTATTCCAAATATTTGGTGGCAAAATGTAAGCTACTAAACAAATTTCAACGCTTTTTTACCAAACAATAATTTTTCTTTAAATTCTTAAAAGCTATAAAAACAAAATGAAAAATGTGAAATGTTAAAAGAATACATACAGAAATAATTAATCGTAGCATATCATAATTTTTCTAAATTTCAAAGTTTTTAAATTATAAAACTCTAAATTCAAAAAATCACAGAATGCATTCCAATAGTTCGGGAAGTATTCGATTTTGTAATAACGAATAAAAAAAATACCTATGCCCCTTAAGAAACAATATACTCTTTAATTATCAATTCATGTATAATTTAGTTTTGGAAACTTAAAAATATAATTCACTATTTGCGAAATGATATCTTATATAACCATATCACATAAACAATTGTTTTCAAATATTTCAAGAAATGATCCGATTAGAATAAAAAAAAGGAATATTAGTTAAACCATTCTACATCCAATCTTGCAAAACTTTGATTTTATGATGGATATATTACATTTTACGGGTTAATAAGTAGAGAGAAACTACTATGAGTTTGTTAAAGCCATAATTTTCTTTTATTCATTATATTACCAAAAATATTATTTTTTAGCTGTAATAAGAATTGTCAAAGTTAAAGGATAGTTAATTTCTAAGCTTCTTGTTTTTTTCCTTATGAAATCCATATTTTCATGATTGGGAAGGAAATTGTTTTATACCTTATGTTCTACTTTCCATTAGAATACAATTATTTGCTTAGGAAATATACCAGAAAAACACGTTATATGTGACCCAAAATTTATAACTGCTCCACATAAACGACTCATATGGTTTTCATTATGTTTTAAGTACACATCATAGTTGAATTGATATTGAAGACTTATAAACTAGTATACGATCGACTTAAATCTCTGTAAGATTTGATCATTAATTCAAACTTGAAGTCATAAGTCCTGAACTATGTGCAGAACTAGTTAGAAGATTTGAATTTAGGTTTTGCATATTTAAAGAAGTCCAAGTAATTGAAAAAGTTTTGCATGTGTTAAATCTCTTTGTAAATAAAGACCTATTTTTAAAAAAATAAAATGCAAATTTTATTATATTATTACCTATATTAAGAAATTCAAAATTATTTATATATTGTTTTGCTGAGAGAGAAAACCTTTTGAAAAGTGTTGAGCAGAAAAATGGTTTTTTTAGATGTGTGGGAGCTCCTCATAGCTCAGGATTTACAACAGCAATTTAATTTTTTAAATAAAAACAGGTTAACTTTTTAAGAGATGAAATTAGATACTTAGAAAAAATCAAATTCCAAAAAGAAAAAAAAAAATCCAACCATGTTAATTAAGAACTTAACTATGTGAACACATTCTGATCTAATAAGATGAAAATGATATTGTTAACAAGAGCGCCTTATATTTTATAGGATTTCTCGATAACGATCTAAACAGAGATGGTGTATGTCATCAATTGGGTAAACAAAAATATAATTACGTTTAATTTTATATTTTTTTGTTACACACACACAACACACACACATACAGCGTTCATCTAAATATTTTTTTAAATAACAATTTTGCTCTTGATTCATTAGTTAATATTACTGTTCTCCTGTTGTGTGTAGGTATATCGAGAGTTGAACTTTAAGATAGATATAGTTACGTTTGAAAGAAACTAGAGGGGAAAATATTATATATATATATATATATATGTATTAGGTTGGGGAAAAATAAATCCATTATTCTTTTCGGTAGATGGCTGCTGTAAGGATATCTCGATATCGATCGCAAATTTCAAATTTATAATCGTTGTCAAGATGACATTTCCCACTAAAAAATTATTTTGCTTTTTTGTTTGGTAAATTCAGTTGTGAGTTACGGGGCGTAAAAAATGGAAGTCAAACATAGAGAAAATTGGGTTCTTTTTACAGTTTTCTTTGATAAAGGCGAAAATGCAAGTCAGATGGCGGAAATTGCGAATGATGCCAATGATGCCAATACTGTACGGTTTATGGTGGCAATACTGTAACAGCTAATTATGTGCAATTTTGCTTTCGTCGATCCCGTTCAGGTATTTTGATGTTCAGGATGCACTCACACAGGCAGGCCTGCTTCATCGAAAATGTCGATAAAAACACAAAAAATAATCAGGTTGACCGACTTGTTAGTAGTTGTAGCATCGCTCAGAGGCTAAAGATTGACCATAAAACAGTTTTAAGTCATTTGCGCAAAGTTGAATTCAAAAATAAACTCCATGTTTTGCAAGCCACAACAATTAACACCATAAAAACAGGATGGATCGAATTTCCATCTGCGAAGCCTTGGTCAAACGGAAAGAAATCGACCATTTCTTTAACGGATGATAACTGGGGATGAAAAATGGTCACATACTACAATACTGTGTGAAACAATCATGGTCAAAGTGCGGTGAAGTAGCTCAAACGGTGGCCAAACCAGGACTACCGGCCAGGAAGGTTCTACTGTGTATTTGGTGAGACTGAAAGGAATCCTTTATTAGATGTTTCCGCATAACCAAACACGAAATTAAGATCTATACTGTGAACAAGTGGATCGTTTGAAGCTAGCCTATTAACCAGAATTGGCCAACAGAAAAAGTGCTGTGTTCCATAAGGACAACGCCAGTCCACACACTTCTGTAGTGACTGGCCAGAACCTTTGGGAGCTTGGTTGGGAAGTTTTAATGCATCCGTCACATAATTTGGACCTGGCACCAAGCGATTACTATCTTTTTCACATTTCAAAACCTCCTAGGTGATAAGAAATTGGGATTAATAGAAGATTGAGACAATCAAATACTACAGTGTTTCGCCAATAAGGGCCAAGACTTCCATGAGAGAGGCATTATAAAGCTTTCTATAAAATGGCAACAAATTGTGCAAGGAAACGGCATATTTGACCCAAATTGGACAATCAGTCTAAAAAATCTAAATAAAGTCTTGATTTTCATGCAAAAATAATGAATTTCTTTTCCCCACCTAATATATATATACAGGGGGTCCGGGATAAAAAAGTATCTAAAACTTAAACATATTATTACGGAACTACACAATCAGAATGTAATAAACTATTCATCCATTGTCTGGAAATCCCTCCAAGAATTTTTTGGGGCTCGTACGATCGGCTTCACGTGCACGCATTATACGGCAATCGCAGACAATAAACTTGTTACACTGAATTCATTAGTAAAGATGCTGATGCCGCAGTAGAAGGTTCGAAGCGTACTTTAGTTAGCTGAATTTAAATCAGTCTTTTAAACCTTTGCTATTAATCACAGTAATAAGTCCGGTAAAACATTTGATGGTTTAGTTAAAGTCAACGTAGTTTCAGTCGGTTTAGAAAACGTCGCCTGAATTTGACTCTGCATAAAAGGAACAATATTTCATACTCTGATTTGAAATTGCTAAAAAGGTATATTGAACATTTGTAAGCAGATTTTTAAGTTATTGTTATACTTGTCTACCCAAACAAAAGACGGCGGACTGTATACTAAAATCATTTTTAATGAGTGACGGCTTGTACGTCGTGTGTTCCGTGGTCAGAATCTACAGCAGCAGTGACGATATCTTATGGATCAACGTGCCATTTATTCTAAAGAAGTGTTTAATGAGGTATAGACGTGCCATCAAAACATTTTGACTTGCGTTTATTGCAGTGCTTCCCAAACTTTTTAAAACTGGCGCCCGTCTTTTCGATCACAATTTTTATCGCGCCCAACCCCCACACATTAATAATGTACTGAATGCAATAATAATGCACTTTGACGCTAAATCTACAATAGGCGATCTTAATTATAAACCATACACATTAGTAACATAAGTATTAAAGTTTTTGTATACTACTTTTAAGCAATAAATAAATACATAAATAAAATAATTGGACGATTATTATGTTATTTTTTTTCCTGTCTCTAATTTTAAAATTGAATATATTGCAAAAATGCGGTGGCTGCTTAGAAGACAAAATATAGATATCAGCTAAATATAGAAAAAGAACTCAGAGGGTGAATTTCAAATCATAAGCATTTTTTCCTTATAAAAACTTTTGCAAGACAAGCCCATGGAAGTCGTTAATACTTATTAAACTTGTTCTTAATTTAATATTAATTATTAGTTATAAAATACTCTGTGCAGCACTGATACATTAAGTATACCAGCTGAGTGCCCGGCTCTTTGCACGAGTTCATTTATAAGAAAATAAAACATTATTGATATAATAGCCGAATTGTAAGGAGTGCTGCAAGCCAAATGCTCGACAATGTTTACAAAAATGTAAAATGATTTTTTTTAAAAGGGTTGCTCAAATTATAATTATTTTAAGCGAATTGTAATTCTAAGCCTCACAGAATTAGCATTTATATTTGATGTTAAATAATGAACAATACATAAAATTCGATGAAGAATAACTTATTATTTTTTAATATTTAAAGCGAAAAGACTTCAACATCTTTTAGTGGTACTTCGCCAAAAGCCCTCGTGTAACCGGAACATGCGACGTTAATATTCAATTAATCAATCAATCAACAAGTTTTAACCCGGGAGCAGGCGCGCCTGACACGGTCAAGCGGGGCTATTTAGTCACCCTAATCCTTTTTTATATAATTATTTTATTGTACACGATACAAATCGTGATTCCAGTGAATAATTTAACTAACAGAAAGTTTACTTACCTACTTTCAAGGACTTTTCAATTTTTCTTTAGTAGCTTATTAGACAGTTTTGCCAGAATTAATGATTTCGTAATCGGTGCGTCCCACGCGACCACTTCCGGGTAAAAAGTGTATTCATTATGATTATATGAAATTGTGTATCAAAGCGTTTTCGCGTTGTCATGTTTATATGTATAGAATACTCATGTAAATAAATCTTGGACTAAGTAATTCTTCAAAGTGTGTGTGTGTGTGTGCTCTCAGTGGTTTCCAAATGTAAAACTCTTTTGCATGGAAAAAGCGTAACAGAGTAATACTCACTTACAACCTCCTAAATGAGAAACAAACACATAAGAGAGGAGTCATAACTAAATAAATGATTAACTTAGAAGGTTAAACGGATTACAGCTATAATGTGCAGTATTTCAAAAATAATGACATTGATGAATTTTTTACGTTCCTAAATTTTTTCGATTCTGGGTCTGGGATCTGTTTTCTCTGAAGAGTAGTATGTTAGGTTTCAAAAAGAAAGCGTAATAAAAAAAAAAAATCTCTCATCATGGGATTACAGCAAATCAAATAAAGAAGTTTTTTTATTTGATTATAGGATGAAAGGTAGCTAATTAGGTATTGAAGAAGTTTTTATTTTTAAGTGACTTAATATCGCGCGCCTATAAATTATATCAGAGTAAAAGTGCATTTTTTATTATGTCTGAAAGTATTTTGTTTTAATTCATTCCAGTAAATTAATTATTTTAAATCTTTTTTTTTCGATATGCTCGCACCTCTCGTAGGTTTATCGCCCCCCTCAGTTTGAGAAACACTGGTTTATTGGGAAAATAATAAAACTAAATACTGACACACAAACACACCTTTTGCTCAGTATAGTTATAAAAGTTTTTAGTGAATATTTAGTGTTTTAGTTCAAAATTAGTGCCAACATTAGTGTGATCTCTGTTGTTGCAGATTGGATAACTAATAACTTTATTAGGATTGTTAGATCTTACTTTTTTGTAAATACGTGCTGAATTGGAGTCATCTGCCAAACGGTTAGCAATTAATTACTTTTGCCGTAATTCACTTTTTTGACAAGAAGGTTTGTGATTTGTTTAAAAATACCGTTTTACTGACGATGTTCGTACCATTTTCTTAGAACCACGTTTCTCAAAGTGTGAGGCACACCCCTGAAGGGCGTAATAACCCTACAAGGGGGCGCGAGCATATCGAAAATTAGGAGATTTAAAAAATAACTAAAAAAAAAGTAAAACAAAATGCTTTCTTCCATAATAAAAATACAGAGCAACACTGATATAATTTATGCTAATCATCTAGCGATTTTTCCGTCATCAAATAGTTCTCTCTCTCTCTCTGATCCCAAATACAAATTTAAAAAAAAAAACAACATTTTTGTTTAATTTGATGTAAACTCAATGAAAGATTTTTAATGCGTTTTCTTTTTAAACCTAAAATACTACTCGTTAATAGAAAAAGGAAACCAGATCCTGAGAAAAATTCTAGGAAGATAAAAATTCAATGCTGTAATTATTATTGAAATACACTGTACATTAATTGTAGACAGAAAAGGAAGACATGATTCACTTTCAGCCAGGCAGCATGATGCATTTGCTGATCATTTGATTGACCTAATTTACTGGTATGATTAGTTCTACATTAGTTCCGTCCCATCTTTTATGTGTTTGTTTTTCGTTTACGGAAATTGTAAATAATACAGTTTTATGATATTTGGAAAATATAAAACTTTTAGTGAAACATTTAGTGAAAAACACCCAATTCTTTTAGAACATCCAATTTTTTATTCTGAATACACTCTGTTAACTCGGGAAAAATTGCGCGGGGCATCTGTGATATCTATTGAAGGAACTTGAAACGGATCCAAGCAAAGGAACAACCTGCTGAAAGAATGCATATTATTCATTATTGAAAACGGGATGAACATGAAACGAAACGAAACTCCGTTAATTAAAATAGGAAGCCATAAGTGTACCACACGGTTTAGTTCCCCTTGTCAAAAAGACACAAGAAAGAAAAAGTTCAACTTGCCATTTGTTGATCCCCAAACTTGTGGCGAGTTCGAGTCCAGAATCACTAAAGACCCGCCGTGTAGGGTAAAGATGCCCATTAAATCGGTCGAGAGTTCAAATGCCCTCTCATTGGAGTGGTGTGGTAGTTAAAAGAGGCTAGCTTAAGTGTCGTCCTAGTCACTTAATCATGGTTCAAAATTACGTGGTCCGTCTCCAAAAGCCCTCGTGTAGCTGAGAAGTGAGATGTTAGTATTCCCTCACTCGATCATGAAAGCTCATTAAAACTACAATAACTTGAACAAAATATGACAGCTTTTCCAGCAAATAACATTTCTGTATTATTAGTGAAAAGTTTCTCTGATTTGCGTCCTTAAAAGGTCTTGCACATTTGAATCATTTTAGTTCAGTGTTTTATTGGATTTTTTTTTTTCTCAAATTATCAAAGAAAAATTGAAAAGTCCTTAAAAGCCGGTAAGTAAACTTTCTGTTTATAAATTATTCACTGGAATTCCGATTTTTTATCGCATACAGTAAAAAAATAATTATAAACAAAATGAATGGGGTGACTTAGTCCCACCGCAATACCATTAGCGTTAGTATCGAGTGCGCACCTGCTCCCGGGTTAAAACATTTTGAGTTCTTCTCGCTTTAAATAATAAATGTAACACAATTATTGTTCATCAGAATTTTATGTTATTTTTCATTATTTAACATTAATTATAAATGATAATTCTGTGAGGTTTAAATTTAGAGTTTTTTTTAAAACTATTTACAATTTTAGCATTTATCTAAAAAAATCATTTTACATTTTTGTATACAATGTCGTGTGCACGAAGTTTTACTCTCCTTATAATTCAGCTATTATATCAAGAATAATGTTCTATTTTTTTTAAAAAAATGAACTTGTGCGAAGAGCCGGTACTTCAGTTAGTATACGTCGTTTGATGTATCAGTACTAAATAATGTATTTTTAAAATAATTTCTTAATACTGAATGAAAAACAATTTTGGTAAAGGTTAGTGACTTCCATGGGCTTGTAGAGCAAAGTTTTTTCAAAGGAAGGTTTAATATCAGAAATTGACACTCTATGCTATTTTTCTATATTTAGCTGAGATCTATATTTTGTCTTCAAACAGCCACTGTAGAAAATCCGGTTTAACAAAGGTAGGATGTTGAAAATGGTAATAATATACGAAGTGATTTTGTTTTCAATGCAGAAAATTCATCATCCACCTCTACCCAAAATTCAAAGAGCGATTTATTACAAAATTGCTTTTTAATTTTTCGCTGGATGTGAAATATATGAAGATTTCTTCTTTGGAAGTTGAGACCCCTTCCGGAGTATTTTGAAATAGATCCCTAATCCACTCATACCGTACTACCAAGTTGTCCTCATCAAGAAAATACTTCTTAAAATTCTTTGCCAACATGGCTAAATGATTTTACATGGTTTTAAAAACAACTTTCACTTGTTGCTCTTCAGATTTGTAAGTATGAATACATAGCGTGCTGGGGATTTTTTTATGATTTACTTCAGTAATGGTACATCCAAAATTTAAGTAATTTTGAGAATATTTCTTTGATTTAATTTTCGGAATCCTGCTCGTATGTGTACTTGTTGATCCTTTATTATCGTGGAATATTCGCTTACGACTTAAAAAGGTCTGTATGATTTTCTTTTAATCTAATCTTTTTCTAGCTTAATATCAATCATAAAATCTTTGTACTGAGCGGGCCCCGTTTATGTATTTCTTTGTACATTTTTACTCGTTTTTA
Source organism: Trichonephila clavipes (assembly GCA_019973935.1). NCBI lineage: Eukaryota > Metazoa > Arthropoda > Arachnida > Araneae > Nephilidae > Trichonephila > Trichonephila clavipes. The sequence continues at coordinate 12,710 of BMAU01009874.1, read as the reverse complement.
CCCATTTTAACAACAATAATTTTTTTTCTTTTATCAATTTTAGAATTTTTTCCTTAAAATATAATAAATATAAACATCACAAAAAAACCCCCATATCTCCATTTTTTCAGAAAAACAAGTTGTCGCAAGTAGTCGGATACCTTAAGACTTGACTATTTTGTGGTGAAAAACAAACATATATCAGTAATTATTTGATTTGTCATGAAAGTGCTGTATTTAAAAAGTGCCATTAAACAAGAATCGTTCAATGGCAGTTTTCCTTGAAGATCTCCTTCAAGAAGTGATAAATAGGCTTTTTTTGAATAATCTTTGCAACAGCAACAAAGTGCTTTGTTAGTGGTAATAAAATACATATCCTATGAAGTTTGTTATATAATTGGTAATCATATGAAACCATTTACTGATGCAGAAATTATGAAAGATTGTTTTTTAAATGCTTATAAAAATAAAAAATAAGCAAAAATAAGCAAAAACATGAGTTATATAATATGTTGATCAATTTTCCACATTTTAAATTTCTAATGTTAGCTTGGCCCAAAAGCGTTTCTCCGCCTCCCCTCCACCACCTATCCTCATGTTGCGGACAGCTTGAAATAGCTGACATATGTATGCGGCCCAGCAGAAAAAAAGTTTGAGTACCCCTGCTTTAGACGTTCAATTCATTAAACATTAATATTTTTTTTAAATTTTCATTTTATATTTCACTTTTTTTTAAAATGACGAATTTTTTACCTATTTGGAATTTCAAGTAAATGTGTCATATTTTTTGAAGCAATTTGCCTAACTTGCACGTAACAGTTTTCTTTTTACGGACAGTCAAATGTTGGTGGTGTTATTTTCTCAAACTGACTTTACTACGTTAATTTTTAACTAAACCAAGAAAGTTTTTATTCGATTTTTTTAACAGTGAGTAATGGCTCGTGTAAGTAAGATAACGTAAGTGGAAAAAATCACTATTGTGTAGTTTGTGGTTGCAGTTACTATTGATTGTCAAGAGAAGTTTTTTTTTAAACTGTTTTTCGAATGAAAATAAAAATTGGCTTTTTCATCCAATTCCTGCTTAACGTTGAGTTTCGGAGCACCTTGTATGTTTTATTTAATTGTCAGTATATAATATTTGAAAAGATAAAATAACAACATAAGTGATTTTCCTCAATATGTTTCGTGCTTATTAGAAATTAACTTTTCTTTAAATTTCTTGTAAAGGTAGCTTTAATCGTCTTGAATAGCGTCTTCTCTCTACTATGATAACTTGGAACCTCAAAAACAGTCAAGATCATGGTTTCGGTATGTCATATATATAAGTTTGAGTCCTAGTACCATTGAACACCCACCATGTAGATGAGCTGATAAGCGTTGAGTTTATCGAGGCTGGAATTCCTGCCGCTGGCGCGCTGTGAATGTTTGAAGATGATTTGCCAACTCAGATGTAATTCTAGTCATTTGACCGTGGGTCAAAATTACGCTGTCCATCACCAATAGCCCCTGTTGCTTTTTAAAGTACGACGTTAATAAACACGCATTCAACCATAGGATAACTTACTGATCATGATAGCAAAACCATGGCTAACATTATTTCTATTAGTTATGTATTCGAGTATTGTTGGCGTTAAATACCTATCGGGCAGATGGTCTGGGGCACATTAAATCCTGTCGAAGCTCACATTGGCATTATGTAGAAATTAGAAGGAGCGGGATGAAAATTCAGATGTCAAGCTCTTCGTTTAACAACATCTGAAAATTGAGAAGCCCTTTGTCAATAGCTTTCGTGCTTTTTTGGAAATCAACTTGAATAAGTAATTACTTAACCTATCTCTTCTCACAAAAAATCAATTAAATTCTTTAGTTGACTTGCAATTTTTTTCTTGAAATTTTTATTTCCGATTAGATTAAAAATGAAATATTAAGTTAAACCTTTCCTATTGCGAAAAAAATTAATTACATTTTATTTTGGAAGTATTTAGAATTACTTATTTAAAGGGGAAAAATAGTGTAAAGCGAGTAAATATTAAGACAAATGCAGTAGATCAAAGGAATATATGTGATTTCTTTTACGCACAGATAATTTTACTTGCTCCAATTTTAAAAACAAAAAAGAAAATTGACATTTATTTTCTGATTCAAAGGTCACTTTCACACATTACTTAGAATTTTTTGAAATAAAAAATAACACAGAGAGAAAACGGTTTTGATGCAGTCACATTTATATCATAATGTTTGAAATGATGCTTTTTTGTCAAAAAAAGTACTCGACATCAAATGCTATTTCAATTAAATTACTTATTTTTTTCCTCCTGAAAAATTTATTTCTTTCAGAATCACTTAAATTCTTGCTCAGCCAAAAAGTCACATTCAACGTTTGATGTTTTTAAATTCTTTGTTTTTGCAAAATTAAAATGCTATTTACATTCAGTTCTTGGCAATGATATGTATTTTTTATATCTAAGCGAATACGGCCCATAAATCTCTTTTTTCTAATCTTAAAATAATTGGAACCTTAATAAATATGAAGAATATTTTTAAAAGTATTCACATATTGTGGCGTTTTTCTTTTTAAAACTTCAAATCATAAATTTTACATAACATAACATAAATGAAAATAAATGTCTCGTATACAAAAAATTGTGAATTTTTTATACAAATATTGTCACACTAGCCATGGGGCTTTAATACCGTTTACACTTTGCGTTGACTTTCCTTATTTTAGAAAGTCCTGCCGTGTAGAGGGATCTGTTGCACGTTAAATATGTCAAGTTGAAAGCCCACCCAATAGCGTATTGCGGTATTTTGGAGGGAGTGTAGAGCTCAGATTATACCCTTGTCGCTTGACCAAGGTTCAAATTTACGAGGTCTGCGGTCAATAACTCTTGTAGCGGCACTTATCCGGTGGACAGAACCTGCTATATAGATATCTGCAGCTTAGTAACATGTATACTTGACAAAAATGATCACTGCTGTCTAGGGGAGGCTGTTACTGGCTTATAAATGATACCGCTACAATACTTCTCCAGTAGTGAGTCGGTAAATAGGCGAATGAACGATATATTTGTAATGGCAAGCGTGTGAGTTGTTCCTATGAGTTAGAGATGTTATGTCAAGTGAGTCTGACAAAATTTGATTGCTACGTCAAGTGAGTCTGACTACTTTGATGGCTACGTCATGGGTCTGACGACTTTGCGGTTGCTCTTAGAGGGGCAGATGGCACCACGACTGGATCAGAAGGTTGCGTTTGTCTTAGTTCAGTCAAAGTCACCAATGATGTGGTGCATATACGGAGAGGACAAAAACTGCGACCTAAGGATTCACAGCCAAGTAACATGGACCAATACACAAATGTGATCACTACTGTCCGGAGGCTGTCGCTGGTGCATGTAGACAATACCACTACAGCCCTTGTGTTGCTGTACATTGGGACATTAATACATGGGATAACTCTCTCACTCCAGATTTAAACGATAATTATTCCAGATTTTCTTGTAATTCTCATTTATTAACATCAAGATTATTTGGACTCATTTCCATATAAGTTTAATTTTCCCTTTTCACACAATCAAAATTGCGGAGCAACGTGGTCATTGATGCCTGAGACCGACTCTTTTGAGTCATGAGTTACTCTTGGTGGCATCACTGGTTTGTGGAGTGAGCTGATGCACCTTAATTTTTTCGAAAATCAATACTTTCATATTGTTGTTATTATAAAAATTCAGGAGTCACAGAAGTTTTAGTTATGGATTCGTAGTTGGTGTCAATCCCTCTAGACACTAAAAACCTAACTTTCAGAGGAACTGATGCACTTTTTCACCTGCCGGGCTCAATCTGATCCTGGTGGCGTGGTTGGTGTGGTGGTTGGAGAGTGAGGGACCAGCTAATGAGTTTGTTACTTGACAGTTGTTAAATTTACGAAGTCTTTCGTTAATACCTCATGTTGCTCAGGAGTTCTACTTTAGCATACAATCAGTTAGTCCGTCAATAATCGCGCGAGTCGAGTGATATTGGTTTCGATATCGTACCCGGCGTTACTTGTGTTGAGTCGTAGGTTCCAGTTCTTTCTTAAAGAACCATCGTGTGAGAGCAGGAATGGACTTTTACATGGCACGGTCTACTTTAATTTTTTCAAAGTACTTCGGTCCCTCTAGTGCAGGGATGGCGAACCAATGACACGCGTGCCAATGATGGCACGCGACAGAATATTTTGGGCACGCCATCGATGAAAAACGATTTGCATTTTAGCTTAACCCTCTAAATGGATACCTTCCTCCTGAAAAAGTTATTCCGAAAGCGGTAACTCTTATTTTGAAGTTTCCTTTAAAAATGCAACAGACTTCTTTCCTTTCCCCCTTTTAGAACTTGGGAGGTCGAACGGGGATTTTATGACCCAGTTCGGTTCCTTTGTCAAGCAAGAACCAAGAGATCAATCGTTTACAGCTAATCCGCTTTGAAAACGTTACTTTGAAGGCAGAAAAATCCTTGCAGTGCATTTTCGAAGCATCTTTACACTGATGGAATTTTCCGTGCTATCCGCTTAGAGGGTTAAATAATTAAGTTTACTATGAAGTATTATGAACAAACGCAAGTGATCCGTCGCGACGCCAACAAGCCGGGGCGCAGACTCGTTGTTATGTCTTGAGTAAATAATTCGTATATTATAAATTGCTAATGATGCAAGTTTATCTACGCATAGTGTGTGTATGTAACTATTTCTAAATATATTCAAGTTGTTTAAAACATATTCTAACGTTTACATTAATAGTTCAGCTTGTATATACATCTAATTTATTAATGTGATCTAATTCTTGTCTTGTAAGTCTAATTGGTAAAATAACTCTCACTGCTTTATTTTTTTAAAAATTTTTATGACCTGAGACAAAAGCGAAAGCGCAGACACTACAGAGATCTCGTACAAGCACTCAATTTTCTAAAAACAAATAAATCTGCCCATGAGCCCGCAGTCGTGCGCAGTGAGTAAAAATATTTTTGGCGGCGGGGAGGAATCAGGCGAGCTCATATGTGCAAAGCCTTATGTGCAAAGAGTGGTTTAACATCTCTTGATAATGTAATAACTTTAGTCACAAAAACAGTCAACCTCGTATCGTCGCAGGCTTTAAATAAACGAAAGTTTGATGCTTTGTTGGAGGAAGTCAATTGGTGTGTAATGGCTTAATAATGTATAACAATGTTTGCTGGTTGAGCCGCGTACTTCAAAGATTTGTTGATTGCTTGGAAGAAATCAGACAGTTTCTAAAAAATGAGAGCAAATTAGCAATACCCACAGTTGATGGATATTATGTGGCTTTTAAAATTGATGTTTTTACAGACATATGCCAACATTTCAATGAATTGAACATAAAGCTTCAAGGCCCGAATAAAAACAGTAATCGTCATGATGGATCTCCTTCGCACTTTTGAAGCTAAACTATATGTTTTCAGAAACGATATTATTACAAAAAACTACAAGTACTTCCCAAACTTGAAAAAATCAAATATTTAGATACCCAAGAGAAACGAAATGAAGAAAAAGTTATTGATGACTTTATTTCCATAATGGATTCTTTAATCAAAGAATTTTCAGCGAGATTTTCTCAGTTCAAGGAATTATCGGAAACGTTCAAATTTATTATGTACCCTGATGTGATTTCGTTTGATAAACTGAACGTGTCTCAATTCGATTGGTTGAAAATTGATGAACTTGAAATGCAACTGATTGATTTCAGTCTTGTTCAATATGGATTCAAAAGTTTATTGAAACAAGAAAGTTGGAATTGATTGAAGTAGAAAGATTGACAAGCAATATAAGTAAAAATACCAGTAACGAAATTTTGAAACATGGAACTCGATTTCAGACGCATTTAACTGTTTGAAGAAGTTGGCGCATGCTATTTTAACCATATTTTCATCTACCTATGCCCGCGAGTCATTATTTTCAGAGATAAATAACATCAGACTCGCTTAGAAACCGTTTAACAAACGACTCAAATTCAGCATGCATTCTACTAAAAAGTAACATCTTATAATTCTGATATAAGTTATTTGTCATCTAATCTACAACACAGAAATCACACTAATGTTATTTTAATTTAAATTACAAGTATAACCAGTGGCGTAACGTGCACCCCGCATCCCCCAATAGCGGGGGCCCAGGTTATAAGGGGCCCCAAATCCTGACTGACGCAAGTGCCCTTTGTAAAGGCCTCAACATGGGGCCCCAAACCTGACTTTGCAGGGGAGGCCCAAAAGTTCTCGTTACGCCACTGAGTATAACAAGTATAACTAATTTCAAGTATAACTACTACTATACAGTGCAAAATGTATTTTTCGTATTAAATAAAGAATTTTGATTTGTTCGTATTTAGTTTTATTAGTTATTCAATAATCACAAGACAAAATTATTTGATGGCACGCCTATAACTCATTAAACGTTTTTTTTTTGAAAAAATGGCACGTTGACTCCAAAAGGTTCACCACCCCTGCTCTAGTGTCACAGGTGTAATGATTTTAACAATAATAAATACAGAATATGTGTACTTACCTACATAACTACAGTTAGAAAAACTTACTCTTTTAAAACTACGTTTTTAAGTAAAACGCAAAATACAAACATAATAATTATATTTATGAATTTAATAATATTAAATTATGCATTTTAAAACAATTCACAATACATTAAAAAATAAATAATTTTCACTTAAAATTATTTCTTGTAGCTATAGTCTCATAGAAGACTTAGACGTCATATTAACCGCCTCCCCATACAATCTTGAATAACTCAGTATTAATTATATTAACTGATAAAATACACTGGATTATAAGTGATCGTATGTGAAACGGGAATTATATGTTGTCTTAATTATATTCTTCGGTCAAAATGTTGATTCACACAGATCGGTAGAGCGAAAGAATAATGTTAAATGAAATGTAGCTTTTAAAATTGGGATAATTTGCTTCGTCTATTAGATCCCAAAAGTTATTCTTTACAAATTATGTCCTTATTAAGGAGAAAAAAACTTCATTTTCCTTGAGAACATGTAACATGTTTTTAGTTATACTTTTTACATCAGCATTGCTAAATGGGTAACCCATGAAGGCCAACTTTTGATTCTAGTCTAGTAAACTCTTGAAAAGATCTCTCAAATTTGGATTGCAGCTTTATTCACTTTCTCTTTTATTAATGGAATGTTTCCATTATCTTGATAACCACCTGTGTTTTCTTTATATGCGCTTCTAACGCTGTATGAAGGTGGTCACCCAAAATGTCTTAACGGTCCACCGGTCGATCACGATCGACTTAATGCGCTCCCCCAAGGTATAGAAGCTGAAGAGGCTACTATCAAAACTCGATGTTGTATGATGTACGATTAAGTTTCAGAAAATAGCACGTTGATTATGTAAATATAATATAAGAAAAAAAATTGCTTCCTTTGTTACCGAGCGTAAAACCTGCTCCTTTAAAGGAACTTTTTGTTCTTAAAAGAAAACTAAGAGTTTTTGAAGAATTGAAAAAGAAGTATTAATTTTTGTAAGCAACAATTAACGCAGTTTTCTTCATTATTAATTTTCTTGCTGTAAACGAATTTATTTTGTAATTTTTTAAAAGATCTAATACTAACAAAATTAATCATTATAATATACGCCGTAAATCTCTCCAGAAAAAAAAAGCTTTCGTTACTGCACTTAGTTTGCAAATACGTGTACTATTTGAGTTCAGTGGAAACTAAATTTCTGCAGGATCAACCTTACGTTCGTGAACTCAAAATGGTCGGGTTACGGGAGACTAAGGTAAGGCTCTCGAGTTTTCGTAGTCGTGGTAACTTAGTGGCCAATGCCCAACGGACTCATGACCGGCATGTCCGGAGTTCGAGTCTAGTGCCATGAAGACCCAACGTGTAAAGAGCGATGCTCGTTAAATCTGTCGAGCTCAAACATCCTCTCATTGGTGTGGTAGTTAGGGACGGACTGCTTTCTCGTCACTTGACAATGGTTGAAAATTACTAGATCCGTCGCTAAAACGCACTCGTGTAGCTTAGAAGTGTGATGTTAATATTCACTCTCACATAGTTTAATTCAATTCATGAACAAAATGCTGATCTACAGAAATTCTATTATCCTCCTCAAAGTTAAAGTAGATCAACGAAGTGCTTACAAGAAAAAAAAATAATTGTTTCTCTGTAATGCTAGCCCGCTATTTTAGTTTCGGGAGGAAGTAGAAGATTTCTATAGAATCAACATTACGTTCATGAACCCGAAATAATCGGCTTGCATGGTATTTAAGTAAGATTTCCGGTATTAGTTAAGCTCGTGATCAAGATGCTGATCCTAAATAAATTCTACTTTTCACATAGAAGCCAAAATAATGCGACTAGTTTGACGCAACTAAGTTTAAATAAAAAAAAAAGTACAAAAAACAAAAACAAACCTTACTGTAAGATTAATTTTTTCCACCGAGTTTGAAATTTTTAATTTTTTTCCCAATAGTTGTGGAAATTAAAAGAATGATTTATAAAAGTAAATCGTTACAAAACCCTTTTTTAAATAGAAGATGTTGATTTTTAATATTTTAATGAATATTGTGTAAAATAGTGTACATAATATGTATTTGGATGTGTAGTGCCTTTATCTTACTCTAATTTATATTTAATTTGCGTTAATATTGTAATACACACAAAAGAAACGCCATCCTTTACATGATAATGGGGCATTAAACGGGAACGGCGTGATATTGGTGATAGAGCCAAGTTGTCATAATAAATGGTGACGCTAGCCACGAACTCAGCGAATTTGGCAGTCATGTTGGTGAGTTCGGGGCCCTCTGGATTCCTCTAGAAATTTGTGGAAACATCTACTAATTTTTCGCTCTCTGACGCAAGCGGTTATCTTTCTGGAAGTTTCCGCCGTGTCTATAAAAGAATGGTGCTCGCCGAAACAGCCAGTCTCGTTTCAATCAGCGATTAGTAAACTTGCCTTGACCGTGATTACCGATTAACTCGGCCGTGCTTGTGAATAATCGTTTACATACGTGTATTTTAAATACTAATAATAGTGCTTGAGTGCTGTTGAAGGGTGCGAAAACCTTCTGAGATTTATTTTGTGAATATTGCTAATTAATCCTGTAATTCAAAGATTGGATTTTCGTCAATAAATTATCATTGATCTTAAAGAACTGTCTTGTACTTTGTGAGTGATTTGCATAAAATTCCTCGAACACCCATCAACATTTAATATTTTAATAATGCAAAAGTTTGTGTCTGTTTAAGGAATTTTCATTATTAAAAAATATCAAATGTTGAGACAAAGGTAAAATATTTCATATAGCGAATTTTGTTTATTACCTAATTTTAATTGTGTGACGTTTCTAAATGTGTACATCAGTGTTTCTCAAAGTGTGGGGCGCGATGACCCTACAAGGGGGCACGAGCGTATCGAAAATTTAAAGATTTTTTAAAAAATAACCGGAAAGAGAAGTAAACAAAATGCTTTCTTCCATAATAAAAAAAAAAAAAATACACACAACGCTGACATAATTTATGTTTATTATCTGGCTTTTTTCCGTCATCAAATAGCTATCTGTGATCCCAAAACCAAATTAAAGAAAAAAAAACATTTTGTTTTATTTGCTGTATTTCCTCAAGGAGAGATTTTTTTATTACGTTTTAACATAAAATATTACTCGTTAAAAGAAAAACGAAACCCACAGACCCTGAGAAAAATTCTAAGAAGATAAACAATTCACCACTGTAATTATTATTGAAATACTGTACATTAGTTGTAGAAAAAAGAAAGGAAGTCATGATTCACTTTTCAGCCAGGCTGCATAGTACGTTTGCTAATCATTTGATTGACCTTCAATCTTATGGTATGGTTATTATCAATATTAGTTCCCTCCCCATCTTTTTATGCGTTTGCTTTTCGCTTAGGAAATTGTAAATAATTGAGTTTTTGCGATATTTGGAAAATAATTGATTGGTTTAACATTTCTGTAGGATAATTGAAAAGTGTCTGATTTGCGTCCTTTTTATTATGGTCTTGTACTTTTGAATCATTTTAGTTCAGTTTTATTGATTTTTTCTCAAATCATCAAAGAATTGAATAATCCCTTGAAAGAAGGTAAGTACACTTTCTATAAATTAAAAATATGCACTAGAATTCCGGTTTGTATCGTGTACAGTAAAAATAATTCTAAACAAATGATTGGGGGTGACTGAGTCCCCACGCACTACCATTAATGTTAGTATCGAGTATGCACCTGCTCCCGGTTAAAACATTTTGAATTCTTCTCGCTTTAAATGTTAAAAAGTAACACAATTATTCTACATCGGAATTTTATATTCTTTTTCATAATTTAACATTATTTCTAAATGCTAATTCTGTGAGGTTTAAAATTACAATTCTTTTAAACAGTTGTTTACAATTATAGCATTTATCTAAAAAAAATAATCATTTTACATTTTTGTATACAATGTCGTGCACACAGTTTTACTCTCCTTACAGTTCAGCTATTATATCAAGAATAATGTTTTATTTTTTAAAAAAATGAACTCGTGCGAAGAGTCGGTGTTTCAGTCAGTATACGTTTGATGTATCAGTACTGAAGAATGTATTTTATAAATAATTTCTTATTACTGAATTTGGCCGCGGTAGCCGAGTGGTATAGTATCGGATCGTGGCTTGCCTTGTCATGAGTTCGAGCCCAGTACCACTAAAGACCCGCTGTGTAGGGCAACGATGCACGTTAAATCTGTTGAGAGTTGAAACGTTTTCCCGTTGGTGTGTGGTAGTTAGAGAGAGATGCCAGCTCAGGTGTCATTCACGTCACTTGACCATGGTTCAAAATTAGGTGGTCCGGTCGTCAAAAGCCCTCGTGCAGCTGAACAGTGCGACGTTAATATTCAATCAATCAATCTTATTACTAAATTAAGAAACAAGTTTAATAATTATTAGGGACTTCCACGGGCTTGTCTTGTAGAGGAAAGTTTTTCAAAGGAAGGTTTAATATCAGAAATTGACACTAAAGAGTTATTTTTCTATATTTAGCTGAGATCTATATTTTGTCTTCAAGGCATCCACTGCAGAAAATCCGGTTTAAAAAAGGTAGGATGTTGAAAATGGTAATAGTATACGAAGTGCTTTTGTTTTCAGTACAGATAATTCCTCATCCACCTCTACCCCAAATTCAAAGAGCGATTTATTACAAAATTGCCTTTTAATTTTTTTCACTGGATGTGAAATCTATGAAGATTTCTTCTTCGGAAGTTGAGAGCCCTTCTGGAGTATCTTGAAATAGATCCCAATCCACTCGTAACTTGCTACCAAGCTGTCCCTCATCCAGAAAAATACTTTTAAAATTCTTTGCCAACATAGCTAAATGATTTTTACATGTTTTAAAAAACAACTTTCACATGTTGTTCTCTACAGATTTGTAAGTTTTAACACATATCGAGCTGGGGCTTTTTTTCAATCATTTACTTCAGTAGTGGTAAATCCAAAAATTTTAAGTATTTTTGAGAAGATCGCCTTGGTTTAATTTTTCGGAACCATGCTGGTTCGTCTGTGTACTTGTTTGATTCTTTATTATGGTCGAATGTTTGCTTTCGACTTAAAATGTATGTATGATATTGTTTTAATCTACAGCCGTAAATACTAATTACCGTGAATTAGAATTAACGTGGAAATTAAAAAAAAAAAATGTGTACATTCAAGCTAGATTCGGTAGCTATAGGAGTATCGAGTCGACCAAAACTGACTGGAATTGTACGAGGAAATTCATTTTTTTACATGTTTTGCGCAGACGTCCGATAGGTTGCCCAGACTCACGCAAACGTACCCTATAATGCCAGATGTTTGATGGATATGATAGAAGAGCGACATTGACTGGACTATTTTTCTAATGACATTTTGTACTTTGAGAAATGAATATGCTGAAGGAAATGAATCTTTAATTAAATACATCATTTTGCGATCTGTTCAATTTAAAAATTAGAGAAAGAAAAATAACATATTCTATAATAATATATATTTTAAGTAATTCTTCTTAAAAATATATATTACTACAAGTTTTTCAATATTATACACAAAAATTTAATATACTTATCGTATTAATTTGTACGGTTTATAAATTAAAGATCGTATTGTAACTAGTATTCTCTCTCTCAAAGTGCATTTTTTAGCTGCAGTAAATACATTAATGTTGTGCCAGGCGAGTGACAAAATTATAGATTGAAAATTGGGTCGCCAGTATTGAAAGTTTGAGAAAAACACTGCTTTTAATGTATGAGGGGTGCACAGAGTATTTTATGACTAATTAATTACTACTAAATTAAGAACAAGTTTAATAATTATTAGCTACTTCCATGGGCTTGTCTTACAGAGCAAAGTTTTTTGAAAGGAGTTTTAAGATAAGAAATTGACCCTCTGAGTTCATTTTTCTATATTTAGCTGATATCATATTTTGTCTTCTAAGCAACACCGCATTTTGTGTAATATGATTTTAATTTAAAAATCAGAGAAAAAAAATAACTTAGTAATTATCCTATTACTTAACTTTTTTGTAATAGTAACATATACAAAATTTAATATCACTTTATGTCATGAATTTGTACGGTTTATAATAAATATTGTTGCTTTATCGTCAAAGTGCATTATTATTGCATTCAGTAAATTATTATGTATAAGGGGGCGCGATAAAAATTGTGATTGAAAAGGGGGCGCCAGTATTGAAA
>BMAU01009873.1:0-20835 GCA_019973935.1 Trichonephila clavipes | reverse complement strand
TTACCACGCAGGCTTTTGGGGTCACAGGGGTGTTAAATTTCTCTAGAGGTCTGAAAATATAAACATTTTTCAAACATGTATAATTTCTTTAAATTTGAGTTAAATAATTTGAATCTTTTTACACATTACTTATAACGGAATGGGGCTTCAGAAAAGTATAAAATGTTTAAAAATATAATCATAATTTTAAAAATTATAAGCATATGTAAATAAGAAACTTTTCTATAAGAAATATTTATTAGGTTTTACGTCGCGCATGCTATTTTCTAAAAGAGTAGTTTTAATTACTAGAGCTATAAGTTGATTTATAAAGACAAATGTATTCTTAATACTTTGTAGCTACTTTTATATAAATAGAATAATAACTTACATATTTTAATAAATAAAAAATACATTTTTAAAAAAATATTTAAAAAATTGCAATATTTTAGAAATATTTTGAAATACAAAACATATATAATACTAAAAATTAGGTAGTGTTTAATGAAGTATGATGCATTGTGTGTGTGTGTATTATTCTGTAAAGTTTATACATCAGAGGCTAATATTTTAGAAAATAGCGTGCACAAAGCAAAAATACTTAATATTTATTATAGAATTTTACTATATGACTTTTAAAATAATTATTATATTTTAAACATTTTGTTTCTTTTCGAAGCTCCCATTTTATTTTAAATAATAGTTAAAGATTCTAATCATTAATTTAAATTTAAATGAATTATGCCCGTTTGAAAATCGTTTATATTTTCAGACCCCTAGAGAAATTTAACACCCTAGACTTCTTAAACAACTATAAAAAAAAAATGTTTTTATTAAAATTATTCAAAAAATGATATAACGGACGAATATAAACTTTGCACTTTAAAATAATTGTAACGAATAAGAGAACTACTTATTTAGCTTTGAAAACTGTGTTTTAAATATGGTATACATACATTTAAAAATTATTTTTATTCATTCTTTATAACCTGTAAAATGGCGAAAAACAGAATTACTTACAGTCTGATTTAGATTAATTAGGAATGTAAATATAAAATATGAAACATATGTGGAAAATTTCCATTGAATGTCTTGAGGGAAAAAAACGAAAACTCCTTCGGCAAAGAAATTCCATGATATTTCTCGTCTCTTTGTATTAAATTTTGGAACTTGCTTTGGTTAAAAGTTTTATATATAATTGCAAATAATTTTAATTAATTTTCCTTTTCAATAAACATTGGATTTTTGCAATCTTCTTTTTGTAAGTTTTAAGTATAAGATAAGACTGTAGAAAAATAAATAAGGTAAGTGGGGAATCTAAATTATCCAGACATAAAATCAATTACAAGAAAAATAGAAGATAAATAAAGGTATTCGGCTACCTTCGGAACCGTGATTTTCAAAACCTATAAATGAATAATATTTTGGATATTTATTATTACTTAGATTAGAAAATGTATATAAAATTGTTTTAAGAATATTATCACCATTAAAAATTATTTAAATACAATACTTTGACAAAAAATGTGGCCGCGGTAGCCGAGTGATCAAGGAACCGGATCGTGGCTGGCCTTGTCACAGGTTCCAGCCCAGTACCACTAAAGACCCGCCGTTTTGGGGAGCAATGCACGTTAAATCTGTCGAGAACTCAAACGTCCTCCCGTTGGTGTGGTGTGGTAGTCAGGAAAGAAGGTGCCAGTTAGGTATCGTCCACGTCAAAATTACGTAGTTCGTCGCCAAAAGCCCGCGTGTAGCTGAACAGCGCGTGACCTTAATACATATTCACTCACTCCTTCACTCACTTGACGAAAAATGAACATAGAATGACCAATTTTCAAAACATCCTTCTTTTATGAAAAATGATTCTTTTATAATATTTTGCCTGTATATCTCAGACTTATGTACAGAGGCTGAACTAAATTTTTGAAATATATATTAAGTAAATAATTATAAGAAATCCATTATTTTTGCATGAAAATCAAGACTTTATTTAACATGTTTCAATTGTCGATTTGGTTCAATTATGCACCGTTTTGTTGTATAATTTGTTGTTATTTTAAAGGAAGCTTCGTAATGCTTTTCTCATAAAAGTATTGGCACTTATTGGTGAAAGCATCTAGTAATCGATTTTCAAAATCTTATCTTCATCCAAATTTCTTATCACCTAGAGGTTTTGAAATGTGAGAATAGGTCATAATCGTTCGGTGCCAGGACTGGACTATATGGTGGATGTATTAAAACTTTCAAACCAAACTCCTAGAGGTTCTGGTGAGTCACTACTGAAGTGTGTGGCCTGGCGTTGTTTTTGATTGAACACAGCACTTCTTCTTTTTGGACAATTCTGGCCATTCCTGGTCAATCGCTAGCTTCAAATGGTCAGTTGTTGAAATTAGAGATCTGAATTTAGTGTTTGGCCATGCTGAAGCATCTCTAATTAAGGATTCCTTTCAGTTACACCAAATATACAGTAGAACTTTCCTAGCCGTTAGTTCTGGTTTGACCACCTTTGAGCTGCTTCACCGCACTTTGACCACACACACACACACATGATCGGTTTCGATCAATATTGTAAATATGTGACTCATTTGTCTTCCCCATTCACCACATCCGTTTAAGGGGTCACATACCTTTTAAAAAGTTGAAAATGGTTAAAATAGTGAGCTCTTTAAAGCTCTATAATTTTTTATTATTGTTTCCTGGAAATAAAATTTTGGAGGAATAAACAAATAGATATTACTTTACTTAAAACATAACCAACAAACACATTGCTAATTAGGATAACTTTTTAATTAGATAATTGCAAAAAGAAATTTTTTCTTTTCGCAAAGTGATATGCATTACGCGCAGCTTTATAAAAAAAAGTTACAAATATTTTTAATGAAATTTTTTGCTCAGTGTTGAAATTGTGTGTTATCTTTAAAATGACAAAGCATGAAACACTGATTTAAAAATTTTAGTACACTATAACAATTTAAAATTTAACTATAAAATTTTAAAAAAATGTTCGCTATTTTTATTTGTAATTTTAAATTTTTCATTAAAAATTCAAAACTGGTTCGTTATTTTAAGTACAGATGTGATCAGAATCTCCAGTAAAAATTTTTATCATTTCCATTGAACGGTTTTGAAAATATCATGCGCGTAATGAGAAAAAATTGACATCAAATGTAAAATTTACCACAGTTATATATATATATATATATTATTCTGGTTACTCAAAACAACAACTAAAATTTAAATTAAAACTAATGTGAATTTTTTTAGTCAATAAACTTCAATTTATGAAAATTATTTTTAGCTAAAAAACATAAATTATACCAATGCAGTGCAAGCATCGAAACGATATCAAAAGCTTCAAAATGCAACAAAATGATTCATTTCTCAAAATAAAGTTAAAAGTTTATAAAATATTACTTAAAATAATCAATATCTTAATTAACAACTACTTATTATAAATATTAAATAATTTGTGATATGAATGCAGTGTATTACTATGATTCTAAAATGCTAAAATTCGCCACATGGATATGATGTTCCCTCTTTTTCAGTTAATTTTTTTACAAATAGTTTTAAATTGCATTCTTTTAGCCTGTCGTACTTCTTTTTTGTGCGGAGATTAAAATGTCGTTCTGCAGTCACGAATTATTTTTATATCTACAAGTGTAACAAATTTGTGTGCAAAATTGACCAACAGTCAGACCAAGCGATTGCATAATTTTTAGCCTGCCTTGATTGCCATCATTAAAAATGACAATTGCCTCATTTGTAGATATATCAACAACCTTTCTACCACAGCCTAAAGTTTTGGGCGTAATTTCCATATTAATGAGTTAATGGATTCAATATTATTTTGAGTTTTTTTCCCCTAGACATTTTTGTAGAAGTTTAAGTTGTGATAAATCATTAAACACAGGTTTTATGGCATCCATTACTGCCACTGGCAATTTGTTACTGTGTCTAAAAAGTTTCCACACTGCTCTTTAATACTTGATTTTGATTTTTACACCAAGAATTAGGACCTACAGGACAAAAACTGTGCAATGGTTCTTCATCGCTGGAACGTATATGGAAATATACAGCCCAAAACAGCTTTTCGCATATCTGGCAGGCATGTTTTATTTTGTCGGATTGCATTTCCATAGTACGTTGTAATTAAGTCGATCATTCTGTCGGTCAGCCTTCCCTTTCCCCCAAATGACTTCCCATCACTGAGTTTGGAGCTCATTTGTTTTAATTTTTTCGTAAACAAGTTCCCATTCTTTTGGACATGTCCAACAAATTCAATTTTTGAAACTCTGTGATATCTTCTCCATACGGATTGGATGCAGTAATAGATGAGAATGTTTTGGAATCGCCATCCCCGGGATGTAAGATGTATATCTCACAGAACGATGACAATGAACGCTGAAATATACGAACCATTCCAAGTCTCAATCATGCCAACTGAACCATTGTGGTTTTTCACACATTATTTAACGTGAAGAATTTTTCACTTTTTGTAAGCAGGTGACCCTTTTCTTCGTTTCCAAGAATCACATCATTTACAGGAAGAAAACATCACTTCCGCATCAATACACTTTCCTGTTTTGTCTCTATAACAGCACACACCAACGCGAGAAGAATAGCCATGGGCTTTCCACGTTCCATCTCCACTAAATATTATATCGGAAGAATTTGTCAAAAGTTACCTCTTCCAAAGCTGCACTTTGCATTGAAGCTTCTGCAACTTCTTTACTACACAATTGTAGTTTGTTTATAATGTTATTATAGAATTTTTCAGAAACTGGAGGAGGAAAGTCCATGACACCCACAGAAAGTTGTCATTGCTGCATGACCCTGTCCAATTGTCCTCATTGCGTATACAAAACGTCTGTTTATTTCTGGAATATTTTTTTTTTTTTACCCAGCATTTTTGACTTTCTAAAACGAACACAAGTCTTTACAGTTCTTGCATTCAATCGAAAAACACTAGACAAACCTCTAATACATTTTCTGATAGTTTAATATCACCACCACATTTTTTATAAGCAAAGTTTTGAATGTTTGTAAAAATGATAGTTTTATCAAACACTCTATAGCTATCAAAACCCGTCATCATGTCCAATAAAAGATGAATCAACATCTTGCAACTGAATCTTTTTTCAGATGCACTGTTGTTTAGTGATTCATCCACACTGTGTACAGCTTTGCATCTCGTATGCATATTACCAGTAAACTTCCTTTTCTTAGGACGTTTACCAGATGGCTGTTTGGCAGATTCAGTCAAATTCATCATTCAAAAGTTTATAAAAAATAATATTTTTCCTAAAACTTATCTTAGAATAAGATACGGTATGAAAATCAAAACAAGCGAGTATAAATTCAAGATTCCCTTAATCAAAACAAAGTAGAAGTAGAGTTTATAAAGTTAGTAGATGTTGTAGTTAATATTCAGAACAACAATAATAATATTTGAGGCTTAGATTCAAGCATTTGATAATAATTAGAATGAAAATATTAGAAACAGAGAAACGCAGCTGTCACCCTGGAGCCAAAATGTAAACAATATTTATAAATCACCTTTTCTACTCTTTTTATTTTCTTCATAACGTCCGTTCTATTGGGAATATCTGCATGCGGTTTTCTTTTAAAACACTCGAAGTCTTCACTCTATAAAATAAAAAAAAAAAATCGATTTTCCGGAAATTTTAAAAGGTATATGACCTCTTAAAAATGGGTTGATTTCATTCCGTTTGGGCAAAGGCTTCGCTGATGGAAATTCGATCCACCATGTTTGTTGGTGTTAATTGCTGTGGCACCCAAACATGGAGCTTTTCTTTTTTAATTCAACTTTGCGCAAATGGCTTAAAACTATTTTATAGTCAATCTTTAGCCCCTGGGAGATGCTGACTACTAACATGCCGGTCAACTTTGATTATTTCTGTGATTTTTTCTACATTTTCGACGACGGTTCTGCCTGTGTAAAGTGCATTTTTAACATAAAAAACTTCACGAATCGACGAAACCAAAATTGTACGTAATTAACTGTTACAGTAATGATACCATAAACACCAAATTCGCAATTTCAGCTACCTGTTTTGAATTTTCATCTTTATTAAAGAAAACTGTAAAAAGAAACTTACAAATTCTCTCTTTGTTGACTTCCTTTTATCATCATGTAACTCACAAATGAATGGACAAACAAAAAAAAAAGCAAAATAATTTTTAGTGTGGAATGTCATCTTGACAACGAGCATAAAGTTGAAATTGTTTTATCGATACTTCAGGAGATATCTACACCAGCCATCTACCGAAAAATAATGGATTTCTTTTTCCCAACCTAATAACTTATAAGTGGATTTATCCAAATTTTACTACAATAGAGGAGAAATTTTAAGAAAAAAAAATGCCGATAATTATTTCATTTGGTGTTTACTCTGAAAGTAAAATGTGAATTTTCAAGAATGTCAGTTCAGACTCTCTGGAGAAGTCTGTACTTTATCTAAGCAAAATATTATTATTATAGAATCATTTTTTTATAAAAAGGAGAACGTTTTTGAAAAAATGTTATTCTATATTATTCTATTATTTTTTGTCATATTGTTCTTAAAACAAATTCATGCATGTATTCTAATCTAAGTTACAAAAATATCATGAAAACTTTCCTTTTATGCGCTTTTTTAAATCATGGTTCCGAACGTAGTGGATACCTTAAAGAACGTTTCCATAATAAAACTTTAGAAATATTTTCAATACTTCAAATGAATGTTTAAGAAATTTACATATAATTAGTGGATAAGTTTTCCTTCGGTAAAAACATTACTTATTTTTAGAACTGTGCTATAATTACAGTAGATTATCTTCTAACGGTAAACATCCCATGTACACAAATCCCCAAGGGCAAGATTAAGAATACTCACAAATATTTAACATGATAATTACAAATGTGTCTGAGACAATTAGAACTGACAAATCTTTAAATGCGTTATTCCCAGATAATTTTAATTAATTAAGACATGTATTTACACAAAATGTTAATTTTTCCCCTTATTTTTGAAATTTTGCTCAAATGAGACTAAAAATGCTTTCTTCGCCATTGAAGCCAGCAGAAGAAAAGCAGAAAGTTAATTGTGTGATAACATAAGATATTTATCTATTCCAATCTAATGTGATTTTTTACAACTGTAAGATTCAAGAAATCATTATTGATGCTTGTGTGAATGCACAAATAATAAGATGAAAATAAATTAAGCAAATAATAAATTACACTCATAGATAAAAAATTAACGAACCAAGAAATAATTGCAGGATCGTTACGAAACTTAGCTCGAAGGTACATGTCGGGGAGATATACAAATGATTAGAAATGCAGGGTGTTTGTGAATTACGTACAGCCAGTAGAGGGCGTTTAACGTTGTTCTCCGTACTGTATAAAACGGGTAACCAAAGCTTGTTTGAGTGTGCTAAATCGTTTACAAAGAAAGAGCTGAGAAAGACATGCCATTATGCCATTTTTGAAGACAATATGAGCAGCTGTCGCAGTTTGAGAGGGAGAGAATCATTGGCATAATGGAAGATGGGTGGTCAGATAGGCGAGTAGCTCATCTATTAGGCCACTCTAATTGTGTTGTGAGGAGTTGTTGTGACCAGCGGATCCGAGATATGTCATTTACATGGAGACCAGGCTCAGGACGCCCTCAACTGACCAGTCATCGAGAAGACCGCCACATCGTAAGAAATGCATTCGTAAAACCAACTGCTTCATCAGCCGCCATCCGGGCACCGGTAGCACCTTTACTAGGGGCCCCTGTGTATTCTCGAATTATACGAAGGCAACTAGCTGAAGGACATTTAGGATCGCAGCGCCCATTACGTGTGCTGCCCTTCACGCCTCCGTTAGGAGTGGTGGAAGGCAAGATGAAACTGGACTGCAGCGGAATGGAACCAAGTCATCTTTAACGACGCGAATCCAGATTCAATCTCAGCTGTGATGACAATCGTTTTCGTGAGTGGAGACCCAGTGGAGAACGCATGAATCCTTCCTTTGCTTTACAGCGACATACCGCCCCACATCTGGTGTGATGGTATGGAATGTCATTGTCTACAAAACACGGTGATCCCTAGTATTGATCCATGTCATCATAACATTTCAGCGATATCTCCGTGATATCCAGCAATCATATGTGTTGCCACTGCTGATGCAACGGCTTCCAGAAGCCATTTTTTCAACAAGACAATGCTCGGCCTCACACGGCAAGGGCGTCACAAGAATTTCTCAGCACTGTTACTACCCTTCATTGGCCTGCCCTATCCCTAGATTTGTCTCCAATCGAACATATGTGGAATCATTTGGGACGGTGAGTTGGGCTTTCCACGAGTTTGAACGAACTACATGCATGTTCACAGCAAATATGGAACGAAATATTTCAAGACATCCTACAGAACTTGTAAGCCTCAATGCCCGATCGTATCGCATCGTGCATTCGCGCTAGAGGGGGTTCAACAGGATATTAAATCATTCGTTCATTTGCCTTTTTCTCTGAAATAAATGACCCTTTTTCTTTGATTTTCTAATCATTCACTTATATCAAAGCAGTCATTATCAATGTAAAATTTCGTTTAATTTGGATGACTCCTTCCTGGTGCTCTATTTTTTTGTCCATGAGGGTATATATATATCTATATATATATATATATATATATATATATATATATATATATATATATATATATATATATATATATATGTACAATAATACACCTTGAATTACGCTACAATGACTTACGCGTACTCTGATTAACACGATTTTCAAATCTTGTTAATTTTTCTATGGTTTGAGTGAGTTTTATTAGGGTTGTTTATAGAGCTATGTCCCTTTTTTCATCACTGAAACTCAGGCGGATTCAGTTCCAGGGCCTAATGAGTGTGATTAAAAGAGTTCTTTTTCTTGCTAGAATAGAAATTTAAAAGCGGATGGTAATGATATTTAAGAGATCCATTGGATTAACACAATCAGGATATGACAATTCATGAGGTTATAGAAATGCATACGCAAGTACAAGACATTGAAGCTCTTGAGTCTTTAGAACCAGTTCATCAAAAGATTAACTGATTGTTAGAGCTTTGTTAGTTTAATTAAAAAACAGTTTATACATTGTTTTCAGAAAATAAAGACTTCAATGAAGAGAGTATGTTTCAAGAAAATAAGAAACAAAAACTACTCGTGTATGTTTCGAAGAAATTTTGCGGGTGAGAAAAGTCATTGAGAACGCAGTCAACCTTGTCAGATTTTATTAAAACCCTCTACATCAAAATAACTTTGGTTTGCGATTTTGTATTGTGTTACCTAAGATTTGATTGAACATTTTTTTTAAATTATTATTTTCTTTTACTTCCGAGCCGAAATAAAAATAACTTTATGTACTTTTGTGAAATTATACCCTGACTTAAGCTGTTATCTCTAATTCTATATATATATATATATATTTAGTATATATATATATATATATATATATATATATATATATATATATATGTTATGTTTAGAATATATATATATACGAATTTTTTAGTTTGAACTTTCGAATTTTTTAGTTTGAGTTTTCGGATGTTTTATAGTTTGAAGTTTCGGATTTTTAGTTTGAACTTTTGATTTAAGATATTTTTAATTTGAACTTTCGGATCTCAAATATTTTTTTTTAACTTGGACTTTCGGATCTCAAATATTTTTTATACATATACAACTATTTTTCTACCTTTTACAACAATTTTTCTACCTATACAACTATTTTAAAAGATAGGTGCTTCATCTTGGGTGTTTGATGGTTCACTTATATTATGAACTAAATTGTTTTTAAATTTTAATATTTTAATGTTGTAATATCTTTCAGAATGCGATGGCGAATAGTTTAATTTTTCAAGTTTAATGGTTTAATTTTAACTTTTTAATTTTTCAAGTATAATGGTTTAATCTTTAACTTTTTAATTTTTAATTTTTAAATTTTTGAAATTTGGATATTTTCCAATTAACTTACCGAGTTGCAATAGGGGGAAGGTTGGCGCCATCAAACTAGTTTAACCTTACTTATCGGTCTTAAGTCCGAGATTGCACTTGGATAGTTTATAATTTTTTATTTTATTTTATATTTTTAATTTTGTTTGAAAACGATGGAATTTTATCTTTTATATTCACCATTGATATTTTGAAATGGGATTTAGTATTATAAGATTCATATATTTCAATTTTCAATTGATAATTGTGATTGATTATATATATATATATATATATATATATATATATATATATATATATATATATTACAGTATATATAGGTAAAGATAATTAAATTATATCTGAAACAAAATCCTCTTTACCATTTAACTTTTTCTTTCCAAATTATATTCGATTAAATTAAACACCTAATTATTTCTCAGAAAATGGATTCTTAACGAAAGAATTCAGATCCCACCTCATTAAATTTCATGATCTTTGTATATACGCTACCGCGCTTTACTTGTCAACATTCTTTTTTTTTACATAAACGAAAAGTGTTACTTAGCCGTTTCGGAAATAAGTATACAGCCTAACTAATATCTATTATATCCAATTGGATCACTTGGAGTTTGTTTCTGTCTGTGAAGGGATGTGTCGATCACTGAAAGAATAAACCCTGTTTATACTAAAAGTTCCGATTGCTGACTCGAAACATCACACATATATGCTAACCTTTTATCCGCACGATATGATATTGTATGGTTATGACATAGACTTTATAAATTATTGATATCTAAGTCACCGCATTTGACTTTTGATTGGATTTAAGGAATATTTTTAGCCATCATCTTTTAAATAAAAATGGACACTACTTGAATTTCTAAATGAAAGTATAATTATATTTTACTCTACCTTAATCTCCACGAGTTAGTTCCTGCAAAAGCCATTTGTAGTGAGTATTTACTCAACAAAACATGCTTCCAAATTTCAAGAATGCAAGTCTAATTGGCGAAAACTGGATTTTTTGTCTGTAACACCGATGAAATACATCTTGGTAGTTATTTTTTTAAAAACAAAAACATGTTTTTAGCGAATTTATACCAAACAAAAAGAAACACGCCTATCAAATTTGAAACTATAAGTCTAATAGATAAAATGCAGGGATTTCTGCCCTGCATCTCACCACACCCCACTTAGAAAATCAGTTTCTGCAAAACTCATTCTTGGTAAATGTTTACTAAAAAAAAAGACTATTTTTAAATTTTAACTTTGTAGGTAAATTAGAAGTAAGTACCTAATAGCGGAAAAACAGGAATTTGTATCTATGCAACCCCTGCAAACTAACTTGGGAGTTGATTTCTGTTAAATCTGTCCACTTTTCAAGACATTAGACTAATGGTTCCAGAGATTTCGTAAGTGTGGTTCACTTTTCTCCTACATAATATATGTCTAAATAAAGACGTGGTATTGTGGTTTTATTTGAAAACGGGCTGCATACAGCGTTTTCCGTTGAATAAGGAATCGAAAATAGAACGGTTTTTTCAAATAGAACCGTTTTCAAAGTTTATTGACTTTTCACTTACTTAATCTAATTTAGACGGTATAATATACTTCATATGAGGAAAAAGATGGTGCTTCTTTTGAATCCAACATTTGTGAGGTGCTAAAGAAATTAAGAAATCGGGATCTCGTCTAAATTTTTACATTTATCATATAACATCTGTATTTATTTATTATTAGCTCCTTTGAAACAAGTCTTTGTGTACCTCTAACTGCTTTTTTTTTCTCTATTTTAAGTTTCAATGCAAAATAATTACAATATACCTTTTGAGATTTTATTTAAATGAAATCAAAATAAAATTTTAATTTGCAGAAAAACGTTACCATGTATATGTGCCACTGTTTTGGGGGACATAAAGTTTGAATTTAATTAAGGTCACACACGGCAATAGTTATGTAGAGTCATGAAAATAAATTCTAAACCACACGGATCAAATCGAAATCGCAACTTCAAGATGTATAAAAACATCACTTAAATGATTTATTTAGAGAAAACACTACATACTATTAAAATACATTGACTGCTGATATTTTGATTTCCTACTCCGATAAATCATTCTTGACCACAGGCCGGGATGTGTTTTTGTCGAGTCTACTTTATATAGAAAGTAACAGTACTTTTTTTTTGTAAGGGCCGTTTGCAAGCTCTTGAAGAGTGCACAATTCTCAAGTCCATGCATTGTTTCCAGTTACAACAGATGTTATCAAGGGGGTTGGCTTATGTTTTCGCACATCTCCGTCGTATAACCAGAGTTTTGGAACCCTTATTTGTGTTTTCCTGCAGTGGTACCTTTCCTGCGAGAAAATGAATTTTACAGACAAGGTTCACTTTAAGGCCTGAACTTGAAAAATAAGCAACCCTTAGATGAGGTCAAAATAACCAGAATGACTATTTTATTCCCCATGGCAACAATGTGGCGAAAAATGATATCGACAAGTACTTAGCAAGAGATCTCTGGGATTGACACTACTGAAAATTTCCATGAGTCTATATAAGAGGACTTTGAGACAACGATTGAGGTGTGAGAATCCCCCTGTGTTCCACCCTCGACACCAAGATTGAATAGAGGCAAAGAATTACCAGTCGACAATTTTTCAATAACAAATAATATTTATTCACTTGAATCAATTATCAACCTTCTAAATACAAATATGAATCAATATGTCTAGGTCAATGAGATTGAACTTTACTATTAAATTAAATCACGAAATATGATACTGATCAATTAATATCGAAAGGGTTTACCGGAATAAGAGGACCGAGAGCTATACGCAATTCGAATTACTAGCAATCATTAACTTTCCATTAACTCTATTATTTATTTACTCTTATTATCCGATAAATGAAGTTTAAATATCACCTGACTTTTACTACTTCACTCCTTTCCAGTCGGCTCAACTTTCCGAATGTAGATCTCTGCCTGATAATCAGCTAGAAACTAATCGCACAATCAACTTGAATCTTCTTAGCGCTACTTCTATGTATCTCTTGGCTCAATAGCCTTCCCCGCTAACCTAAAACACCCTTCTCATATAATTTGATTCATTTGCATATCCCGTTTCCTTCTTTTAGAGCTGGTTGGAAATATACGTGAATTTACAATCCCCAAAGACGTCCAAGAGTATAAGTGAAAAATTGCCGTATAGATTCGTCATAGAGGTCATAATTCACTTGCGCGTTGTCTGCTATAAGGCAGATATACTTTGTATCTGAGTTCTTGCTCGTGGAACTGTTTTAGACAGACGTTTCCGGAGCACTGCAAAGCTTTTTTTATTACGACTGTTGGTTTTTTACTGTTGTATATAATATGTTATATTATGTGATTGTTTATATACATCAATGTGTCTTCGTGTAGTCATTTGTTCTATCTTGGATATTAATGTTATTTTTATTCAAACAATTGAAGTCTCTGGATGTTTTTCTCCCACTCAACTTTGCAGTAATACGCAACAGCATTTCATGCTAAATCATTCCAATTAGCTGAAAAAGTGACTTTAAAACTTTTCCGACGTGAGTCTTAGCTTGTGTAGATCTTTAACGTGAATCATTAACATCTTCAGTTCTACCATCAATTCATTTGAATTAGAGCAGAACACTGAGTCTTTATCTTCCAAAGAAAGTAATTCCTGAGTTGATTGTCTGCGTATATAAGTTTTTTGGGGGGTGTCTTTTCTATGTGATCAAAGAAGTAGAGATTTACGGTTAGGTTAGTCCAGACTCTCTCTCTATGTTCAAAGTCTTCCAAGTACGTTCCTGGCTAAGGAGTATGGACTTAGAGGCAACTGGAATGTGTGCAAAGATTGTATGTAAGGATCTGTTCTAACAGCAGAAGGGATATAAGGGGTAATGGGGATAGTGAGCTTGCTTTGCTAGAGAACAAGCCTGTAGAAATTACACAAAATTAACAGTATGAAATGGTAGCCAAACAGTGGACGCAGTAAAATGCATTGTAATACCTGTATCTTCGACCTATTTTTTGAAGCGAATGTAGCAAGTTGTTCTGTAAAAATTTGTAACACATTCCTTGTTATGATGACCCTCTAGACAATCAAAATAAAAATAAATACTTCTATGTAGCAGAGAAAAATTCGTCGCGTTTTAACGTCAATTCGCAGTAGACATTGTAGAAGCTGTCGGAATGAATTTTGCACTCACGAGATTTAATAAAATTAAACAGTAAATAAATGGTCAGTATGAATAACAACTTATACTCTTGAGATACTATGGCTTTTTTCAAAAGCACACAAAATAAATTGGATCTTTTGACAAAGTTTAAACAACTTGGAAACATAGAATAACAGCGCAGAACACCGTAAAGTTGACGCTTTGACTATGTACTTAGGGATGACAATGCTACAAGAATACGTGATGAAAGTAATTAAAACGTGTCAGAGCAAGAAATTGAAAGCTTAAAACATGAAGCATAAGAGTTATTCATAGCAGCTGCTTTGTACACTGAATCTTTCAAAGCATTTTCCATGGGTTTTGTGACCTCTCACCCTCGATCGTTTTTAGCCAAATTAATGTTGTGATTCATTACTTTTTTATTTGGTGTATGGGGAAGATGTGGTTATATACTAGAATACATGAAAATAAGTGAATAAACTGAGAAAATAAACCCAGAAAACTTATGATTTTTTTTTCTTATTTAAAAAAAAAAGCAGAAAAAATCTTCCCTGTTTCTACAAGTGTTCGTATTTTATAATTTTTACCTCTGAAGCACTTTGGAAAAAATTTTATTATTAAAGTATTCCTGCCCTTCCAAATCAAATTCATGACCGTAAAATTACCAAACAGAGATAAAAAAGGTGGGGGTGGGGGGTCGTAAAGAGAAAATAGCGGCATATATATATATATATATATATATATATATATATATATAGTTGTTAAAATGAAATCATATTCGAATTTAAGAGATTCGTTTTTAGGCTCATCTTACAAGAAAAAATTGTAGGAATGGAATTGGGCCAATCCTCATGTAGAGCAGTCATTTTTTGCATCATTTAAGTTACCTTTTGCCTCGAGAATCATCTTCTATCGAATTAAAAATTCATTTTTGGCCTAATTCCACCTTTATTTACTCTTTTGCTACTTTTTCCTTGATGGGAACAATTAGTTTAAAAATATTGTTGTTGTGTTCCAGACATTTCACTATGCTGACTTCCAAGTTGTTGGCCAATAATTGACACTATCCTGTGTCATCGCACAACGACGATAAGGGAATGTGCAGTTCAGTGTTATATATAGTGCATTCTAGAAGGAAAAAAGAGGTAATTTTAAAGCCCCTATTTGTAAACCAGAGAGATTTCGGTCGAATGGTTGACGTTTGTAGCTTTAACAGACCACATCATATTCAGAAAACAACATAAGAAACTAGAACCAAATGCACTGAGCGCTTTGATTGATGTGTTATGCGAGTATCGAAAATGAAAATATATTTTCATTATTTATCGTTCTCATTGATGTTTCTCGAACTCTAATAAAAATTTCCTAATCACAGCGCTTCTCAAACTGTGGGCGCGCCCCTAAGTGGGTCGTGATAACTCTACCAGGCTGGCGCGAATATATCGAAATTCGAATACAAAGGTTTATTTTTAAAAAAATATATATATTAATTTGCTGAAAGGAAGCAAAACAATACATTCCCACATGATAAAAAATACACATTCACACGGAAAATATACACTTATAAAATGTATCAGTACTGCACAATGTGTGTTTCCTAATGCATTTAATAGTATTAAGTTAGGAACAAGTTTAATAATTACCAGTGATTTTTTTTTTTTTTTGTGTATGGGTATGTCATAAAATAATATACAAAATTTAATACTTATCTTGATAATATTTACGGTTTATAATTAAAGTCGTATTGTAGCTTTACATCAGAGTATATTATTATTGATTCCAATGCATTTTTTATTGTATGGGGGGACGCGAGGAAAAATTAGAATTGAAAAACTAAGTCGCAAGTATATAAACATGAGAATCACTGTCCTAAACTATAAAAAGGCTTCATTTTGCATACAATATGATACCGAATAAAATTCTTTCTATACATCAAAGCGTATTTGTCATTTTGTTAATTGAATAACAGAAAAATAAAACATAACTCGTTTATTTGCATCGTCGTTTAATTACATTCGGCATGCTATTTCAAATATTAGATGCAGATAATGATGAGATAACTACAATATGAATATACATTAAAAGGTAGAAAAGTAACTTAAAACATAAAAACTATTCTTCGGCTTTTATTATTTTACATTTTTTCCATACGAACCTTATATTTCTTTTGTTGATACAAACAAAACATTGGTCTTTTTAGGAATCGTAACTATTCAGAATAACATAAAATTGAAAAAATGTGCAACTGACTATACGACAATACAACCTATTTTTTTTTTCGCTCTTGATTCAGTACAGTTTTTCTATTCCCCGAATGCACTGTAAATAGCTGATCGTTTACGCTAAGATGAGTGACAAAAAAAATATAATGGGCATTTTGCAAATGTCTGCAAAAAAAAAATACTTGGCTATAATGCAATGTAGAGCTAGCATTAAAGTATTACGTATCCAACGTGAAGCAATATTCGACTATATGATACTCTGAAGTATGCTTCATTTGATTTTTGTATGTTCTTCCGTATAAGAAAAGTAACAGACTTTACATAAGTTCCAATGTTTGAATGAACAAAATAAGGAACGAATTTTCTGACATTAGCGGAAAAGCACTTAGAAGAAATAAGGGTGAAAGTTTTCCAAATATATCAACGTAAGTTCTTTTTATATGGTGGTTACCATATATAAATATAAATGCGTGTATACGTCTGTATATATATAGGTATTCAGGGGTTATTCTTAACTAGATAAAATATTTTCTCACGGATTTGAAAGGATGATTCCCCCCAGTTATGATAAAATGGTTTATTTTAATATTAAAAGAAAAATGCTTATATATAACAACTTTTTTCGCACCAGTAGATATAAAAAAATAACAACAAAAACTAAAACACATTATTGTGGCTAGCGCGGCAATCCTGCGTGTAATGAAATGCATCTATTTATGTCTCTTCAAATATAGAAAATACTTTCAGATTTATTTATATAATTGATAGACTTAAGAAATGATTTTTTTTCTGATGAAATTGTATTTTTTTAATTATTCTTTTTAATATTAGATCATTTACTTTCTCTTTTGTCTCCTTGCAAATTTACCTCAACTAATGAATTTCTGATCGAAGAATAAGACAAATAGCAATATCTTCCAATGTTAAACAAATGTCCTTATCAACCAATTTTGATCTTACCTAACACCAATATGTTCCTTTGTTTTGAAATCTAGTGTTTCACATAATCTATCAAAAACCATAAGATCAAGCAATCTGTGAAGGTCCCCTAGGACCTCACTTTGAGAACGAGAATAAGTAGGAGTCAGATAAGAGCCAGTAGCCATTTTTATAAATAACTTTCTTTATTTGGTTATCTTATCCAAATAGAATCAAAGAATTATTAACAAATATATCTAACTAGTATTATGAGGTTTTTTAAAGGGAATGTCCTTTAAATTAACTTAAATATTTAATGTTCCAATTAATTAACAATTAGAATATCGATCACGCAGAGATTACCACGATAAGAGATCCCAGATTTATATTTAATAATGTTCCTATTGAACATTTAACTTTAATCTCTCTCCTAATATAAACGTTTAATGAGACTTCAAATATAAATCAATATTTACCACACAATCTCAACTCTTCTTGAGTTTAAATTACCCACCAAGAAATCTTCAATTATAAATTTCTAATTTCACTATTATACCTTTCTGCTTCAATCTCTCTCTCCTACTGCTCTAACTTTACGATTCTGTTTGACTTAAATACTTTATCTAATCTGCATATATAACAAGGAATCCTGTCCTCTTTTTGGAGCTGATTGGAAATAGGTAGGGAATTAAATTTCCCTAAAAAAGACGACTCAGAAGCTTAGTGATAATGTTCCGTATAGATTTGTCACAAATCTTTTAAAATCGTCAACTTCTCTTAGACGGCAATCATAATCAAAAGTTGCACTTAGACGTACAACAAATTGAACATGCGACTCATTAGAAAATCGCTAAGTGATTTAAAAATTACCCCCAATTTTTTATTCGGTGTTCGAAACTTTTAAAATAGGTACTTTTAATTTTCCATAATCAGTAATTTCTTGCTCGGTAGCATGAGCTAATACATTTTTCTGACATATTCTAATATTTCTGACTTCAACTCAAAATCAGAATTTTTTTTAATTAAAAACCTTTTCAAGTGATTGAAAAACAAATGCAGAACTTCTGGTCTCTGAGGAACAGGACAAGTTTTCCATCCTGGGGGCTTGCTCAGAATTTCTTAACGTAGTAAGACTTGAAAATTCGTCAGAAAATTGTAATTAAGTCTCTGGAGCTCGATCTCCTTCTCGAGTTGAGCTAAAATCTTTCCCAGTTCCACTTTAGAATGCTTAGCAACAGTTTTAGTTTTTTGATTATGAACGAACAGTTTAATTATATTTCGTAGAAATTCAGGGTATAGTTGGAAAATGTCGACAGTTTTGATTAATGTTTTTATTTCTATTACTTTCCCTTCTGTCTGTACTATTTGACATAATTATTCAGCGATTAATTTTAAGTCTTGCTTCTTTATGTCATTTAATAGACGCATGACTAAAAATCCGTAATAAACAAGTGTTTCACTTTACATCGGTATTCTTCAGAAATGTTTCACTCAGATTTTCTAAGGATGATGATCCACAAAAGATTCATCCCGGACGAACCCCTAAAGTTTATAGTAGGGATTATCCTTTAATAGATGAAAGATATTCACACACATATCCAAAATGATAACCCCACAGTTCCGATACATTAAAGAAAGCATCAAAAGTAAAATATTTATATAGCACGTTTTAGCTCTAGTAGAAATAAAAATAATAAAAACAAACTGAACCACAATCTCAATAATACTGTTCTCATCTCGTCCAACAGGAAGTTCAATTGGATGATACTGCTGACCTGGCTGGGAAAATATTCCATTCCCCACACATATATATATATATTGTAAATTAAAATAAAATATATAAATTCGTATACTATATATATATATATATATATATATATATATATATATATATATATATATATATATATATTATACATATTTATAGCATAATATACACAGAAATCAGGATAATTTACGTGGAGTTATTGTAGATAGCATGTTAAAGATAGAAGTGATGTTAAGAAAAGAGGTTTTTAAATAGACATACAGAACTTTAACTTTGTAAACATTTTGAAGTCTTTTTGAAAAATTTAAGAAATCACTAGTAATGTCATCGGTTTATATACCAATTGATATGATGATACTATAGATGAATATATATATATATATATATATATATATATATATATATATATATATATAATGTGTGTGTGTGTGCAATTCTTTTCAAAACATTCAAAGATTTAAGATTGTTCAACTTTTATTAAACTGCAAAACATAAACTCAAAATATGTTAATATATGACATAATTGTTTTCATAAAAGCTAATTTTATTTGTCTTAGACAATTTTCTATTTTAGTTCCCAGTTTTATTAAGTTTTGTCAGTTGAAAGCTGCCTAATGTGTTTATTTATGATAGTAGGTTGTTAAAATTTTTATTATAATTAAGTTACTTTTTTACTTTTCGGTTCGTCTATTTCACGTTGTTTGCCCCATAGTCCCTAGAGCAGAAACTTATTACTGCTATAACCTTTCTAGCTCATATGTATTGTCGCAACAATCGCAAACTCCATTAATAACTCACCTAGTTTGTAAACCCGATTTTCTATGTGTCGTACCCGTATAATTGGCAACCAGGTGTTTCGTTTCATACTATACAGCTCGAATTAATTTGATCAAATGGTAAAAGTTTTTTTTTTTTCAGAAACCTTATCTTTTAATCATTACATGTTTTAAGAAGACTGAAAAAACTCCACATTAGAAAGAGATATGTCCTCTTTTAGCAGACATTACTTCTTGAACACGTTTTGGCTCTAGCTCCGCTAATCTTTCGCAGATGTCCTTGACTTTATCATCGATGAATTACTCTTGTAATAGTTCTTTTTATCATTTGTTCTATTGTCGTGCAACTCATCTTAGCTAAACGATTCTTGAGAATATGTTATAAATTTTAATAGGATTTAAGTCTGGTATATTAACAGGCCAGTTAAAAAACTTTTATTTTCCCACATAAAGGTCTTGACCAATATTGAATAGGGACAAGAAGCCAAAACATGTTGAAATGTTTCGTCAAATATTTACATGGATGGAACAATTCTTTTGCGCAATATTTGTTTGTATTTGACATAATTCACCATGCCTTTAAAATGAACTAAACTTCCAGTGCCATTTAGGATGGGAAAACGCTCAAAACCTCTGTTTGGAAGGGAGTTTTACAGTTTGTTTGATATGATCTGGCAGCTGAGTTTCAACTTCACTTCGTCTAACTGCACTTGATTTGTATACCTGCCCAAATAAATGCCTTTCATCAATGAATGTTATCTTATTCTTGTCATTACAGTCAGGTTCAGTATTTCTGGCTTATGCTAAGCGTGTTTTCATCGTTTTCTGAGAGAAATTTCTTTTTCCTCGATCTTGATGCCTTACAGCTAACTTCCAGAAACCTTTTGAAGTGGAAGAAAGCCTCACCTCGGTCAGAAACGTTACGGCTAACTTCCAGTATGGAAGTGAGTTAAGGTACTTCCTCAAACACCATAATCCAATAAATCCCATCGAAGGCATGTGCTTGTCTTTT